>JAJGMV010000284.1:600000-839857 GCA_021527685.1 Aphanomyces euteiches
GACCACCTATATTTTTGGACATTCATACTTGGAAAGCGAGAAATGAACCGAAATGACATCGGTAAATTGATTCATTGCCACCAGCAGCAAGGACACTGTAAGTATGGGAGATAAAAAGAGGTGATTGAGCTGATGGATTTCATAGATGGCCATTTGAAGTTAGATGTATAGATGCAAAAAGTATGAGACCACGGGCATTTAAGGATTGTTAAACCCTAAATAACACGAGTTTTACCCTTAAACTGAGACGTTTTATTCCGAGCAATGAATGCTCTTCAATCCAGTCATGCCATCGGGGCTCAAACTGTCCGATGAAGAGCAGATCAGGATACTGGCTTTTCACAGGGCAGGTTGGACTCATCGAGCGATCGCAGCTGAGCTCCATCGGTCCAAGACAGTCGTGCAGCACTTCCTAAGTGCACCAAATGAGTATGGAATGCGGAAGCAAAGCGGAAGGCCGCGAATATTGACTCCAACTGCCGAGCGCTACCTCATCCGCAAGGCCTCCAACTCAATGAAGACTGCCCAGGACCTTCGAAAAGAGCTTAAGCTTCCTATATCTAATAGAACCATCCTGCACTACCTCAACAAGTCGGACTGGCTGGTTCATAAGAAGCTCAAGAAGGCTCCATGTCTCTCTGACGAAGTCAAAAAGATACGACAAGATTGGGCGCTTGACCACATCACTTGGCCCCAGACTGAATGGGACTGTATGGTCTTCAGCGACGAAAAACGCTTCAATCTTGACGGGCCCGACGTCTTTGCCTTCTATTGGCATGATATTCGGAAGGAAGAAAAGCGATTTTCACAGCACCAGCATGGTGGGGGCGGAGTCATGGTATGGGGGGCGTTTTGTCGACGTGGTGTTGCCCCGTTGGTCAAAGTTAAAGACACAATGGATCGTTGGGGCTACGTTGAAATGCTAGGTGAGGTTCTGTTACCTTTTATTGATCGTACCTTTGGCAGGGATTGCGTTTTTCAACAAGATAACGCGCCTTGTCACGCAGCCATTGAAACTGGGGCATGGTTTCTTGATCAAAGTGTCAATGTTATGGAATGGCCTCCCCATAGTCCTGACCTGAATCCAATGGAGAACCTCTGGAGTCACATGATGCGTGTCGTCTATCACAATGGACGTCAATATCAAGACGTTGAGAGTCTAGAAAAGGCGGTGCGTCAAGCGTGGGAGGAAATTCCACAAACTTTGATCGATAACCTCATTTCATCGATGCAACGCCGGAGTGCACGTGTCTTAGTTGCAAAGGGGAATCCTATTCCATACTAATGTTGTGTAATAGAGGTTATCTTTTGCGTTGTTGCGTCAGATTTTTCGAATAGAATGAGTTGGTCTCATACTTTTTGCATCTATACATCTAACTTCAAATGGCCATCTATGAAATCCATCAGCTCAATCACCTCTTTTTATCTCCCATACTTACAGTGTCCTTGCTGCTGGTGGCAATGAATCAATTTACCGATGTCATTTCGGTTCATTTCTCGCTTTCCAAGTATGAATGTCCAAAAATATAGGTGGTCTCATATTTTCTGCGCTGAGTTTAGCTAGTTGGGCCAACTGTAGCTCCTTTGGATTAAACTGGCTCATATGACGCCATCTTGTTGAACTGGCAAACAAGAATTTATAGTTTTCTCTATTGCCCACGAGGGAAAGGCTCTTCAAAGACGATGCTCTCCATCTACTTTAGCTCCAAGCTGAAGTTGTAGTCGTCGTTGGCGCGCTTTGTTCGCTTTGTATCTCATCGGGAGTTTGGGATTCCATTGTGTAACACTCGAATTTATTTTTCCCGCTATATTTTAATATTTGTATTGCATACAAATGTCAAGTTTAAACTTAGTCTCGGCTAATTATAGCGTAAACTTACCCGACCGACCGTTTAGTTGGCAATGCGGTCGGGAGAGGAAAGCAGCGATCGCGTTGGGTTGACGAAAGCGCCGCCGCCACCACCGGATGGAACTGCGTCAGGGACGTTAGCACCTGAAAAAGGTGAAGAAATGTACAGCCGTGTGAAAACGCCGTTGAAAAACGGCGGTCAAAATGCCGCGAATGCCGACTCGGCAACACGCACCGTGTATTTGAACGACACGGAGCGCAACATGGCGTTGTACGCGCAAGGCACGAACGTAGTTGTCACGTCCAAGTATACGATTTTGTCGTTCTTGCCCAAGTTTCTCTTTGAATCGTTCTGCAAGGTCGCCAACTTGTTTTTCCTCGTCGTGTCCATCTTGCAGACGATCAAAGCGATCTCCAACACGTACGGCGTGCCGACGAACGCGCCAACGCTTTTGTTTGTCATTTGTATCGATGCGATCTTTGCCATTATGGAAGATCTTCGACGACACAAGAGTGACGACGCTGCGAATTCAGCAACTTGCCATGTTGTGGTGGACAATCAAATCGTCGATCGCCTCTGGTCTCAAGTAAAAGTCGGCGACATTTTGCAAATTCGCAACCGTGAAGTCATTCCTGCTGACGTGCTCATTCTCTCAGTGGAAGAGCCTGATCCAAACGTCCCAAGTGGTATTTGCTATGTGGAAACAAAATCTTTGGATGGTGAAACCAACTTGAAATTGCGCCAAGCGTTGCCTGCCACCATGGGCACGCTCCGGGAAACCCATGACCTCGATAAGATCAAAGGAACAGTCGTCTGCGAAACCCCGAATCCATACATCAACAAGTTTGCAGGTCAGTTTCTTTTCTAATCGCGTGTGCTAATTTTCTCGAAGGCAACATTGACGTCTGGGTCGCGGGACAAGAATGGCCAAAGGAGCCTTTGAGTATCAAGAACGTTTTGTTGCGTGGTTGCACGCTCCGAAACACGGACTGGGTCTATGGCATTGTGCTCAACACGGGCAGTGACACGAAAATCATGCAATCAGCGTCCTCGGCGCCGACGAAATGGAGCGACGTCATGATCACGCTCAACAAGTGCATTGGATTTCTCTGCATTGGCTTGATTGTGCTCTGTTCGGTCGCCGCGACTGTCTTTGTGACTTGGCAAAACCAAATCGCCAAGGAAGCTTGGTATCTCAAGGGCACATCCGCGACGGCAACAAAGACTGTGATTGAAACAGCAGGGCAAGCCGTCTCGACATGGTTTACGATGTGCTTCTACTACTTTTTGCTGCTCTACCAAGTCATCCCCATTTCGTTGTACGTCTCGCTGACGACGGTCAAGTTTCTCCAGGCGATGTTCATGGCATGGGATCTTCAAATGTATCATGAGGAGTCCGACACGCCAGCGATTGTCCGCACGATGGCGCTGAATGAAGAACTGGGTCAGATCTCGTACATTTTCTCTGACAAGACGGGCACGTTGACCTGCAACGTGATGGATTTCCGCAAGTGTTCCATCAACGGCGTCAGCTACGGCTCTGGATTGACGGAAATCGGTCGCGCGGCGCTCAAGCGCGCTGGTCAACCGATTCCACCAGAACCCAAGCCGGACCCAAATGTGAAAACGATCCCATACGTCAACTTTGTCGATCCGTCGCTCGATGCCGCCATGCGAGGTGACCACGGCGCTGAGCAACAAGAACGCTGCCATCGCTTCTTTGAGCACTTGGCAGTATGCCATACGGTGATCCCTGAAAAGCTCGAATCAGGCGAAATTCGCCTCAGTGCGTCGTCGCCTGATGAACAAGCGCTTGTCGCTGGAGCACAATATATGGGCTACAAGTTTGAATCGCGCGCCGTCGGCAAAGCTATTCTGGACGTCCGTGGCGAAAAACGCAGCTACGACATTTTGGAAGTGTTGGAATTCAACAGTACGCGCAAACGCATGTCTGTCGTCGTGCGTCGTCCCAGTGGCGAGCTCTATTTGTACACGAAAGGCGCCGACATGATGATCTACGCACGACTGAGTCCAGCGTCAAAATCTCTGGAAGAAGTCACCTCGCGACACATGGAAAAATACGCCGACGATGGGCTTCGTACCTTGGCGCTGGCTGTCAAAAAGCTCGATGCAGAGACTTTTGCATCGTGGAGTGCTCGGTATCGTGCTGCCAGTGGTTCCATCGATGAGCTCGAGAAGCGCAAGAACGGCGAGCCCAACCAAATCGACGACTTGATGGAAGAAATGGAAAGCAATCTGGAATTAATTGGCGCGACTGCCATTGAGGACAAGCTTCAAATGGGCGTCCCTGAAGCATTGTCGGCTCTCAGCTCCGCGCTCATCAAGGTGTGGATGCTCACGGGGGACAAGGAAGAAACGGCAATCAATATTGGTTACGCTTGTGCGTTGTTGGACAACGGCATCGTTCAAATTATCATCAACATGGACAATTGCCCAACATCGGAAGCGATCCGCGAGAAATTGGCCACCGCTGCTGCCGCCTACCATGAGAAGAAGGGCAAAGATCGTTATGCGCTCATTATTGACGGTGAAGCGCTCGAAGTGGCTTTGAAACCAGGCATGAAGCAAGACTTGTTGGCCTTGGCTCAGTACTGCGTCGCTGTCATTTGTTGCCGAGTTTCACCTGCGCAAAAGGCTGAAATGGTCATGCTCATCCGTGACAATATCCCCGAAGCGAGAACTTTAGCCATTGGAGACGGTGCCAATGACGTGGCGATGATCCAGGCCGCGCATATTGGCGTGGGCATTTCCGGTCAAGAAGGTATGCAAGCTGTCAACTCTAGTGACTACGCGATTGCGCAATTCCGATTCCTCAAGCGGCTGCTCTTGGTCCATGGTCGTTGGAACTACATGCGTATTTCCAAAGTCGTGCTGTACATGTTTTACAAGAACATTACGCTTGTCCTAGCGCAGTATTGGTATGGTTTCCTCAGCGGTGCGTCGGGCTCCAAAGTCTACTGGGAATTGGGCGTCCAAGTGTACAACATTTTCTTCACGGGGCTACCCATCGTTGTGCTGGGCGTCTTGGATCAAGATTTACCAGACCACATGAGTTTGCGCTACCCGACGTTGTATCAAGCGGGTCCAACTCGTTCGCTCTTCAATTTCTACTCGTTCTTCCGATGGCTAGGCGGTGCGGTGTATGAAAGTCTCGTCATTTTCTTCGTCATGGTCTACGGCTACAATTCAAAGAACAACTCAATCGGAAGCGAGTCGCGTGTCGAGTATGGCATGGTGGCTTTCACACTCGCTGTGATCATTGTCAACTTGAAGATTTGCCTCATCATGTGTAACTGGACGTGGGTGCCTCGATTAACGTGGTGGCTGAGTGTCTTGAGTTGGTTTGTCATCGTGTGGCTCGGTACAACGGCCATTCCATGGTTTGCCACGTTAAAAGTCGGCTACGACGAGTTTGGATCGTTCGTACCGACATTTGAATCTGGCTCATATTGGTTTATCATCATGATTGGCGCGTCAATTGCTCTTGGCCGTCATTTCACGTGGAATCAATACCAGCGCCTCTTTTCGCCCCAGTTGTATCAAATTCTCCAAGAGGTATGCCGTCCTTTCGCTCCCTTTCGTCTGACGTCTTTTGTAGCGTGTACTGATTGAGAGGGTGGAAATGCAGCGTATGACAATTGCCAATATTGAAGACGCGCGTGAATTCAGCATTTCACTCAACGACGTCTCGACTGACGAACGGGTGAAATACCGAGCGGAAGACCAAGCAGCGAGCATGATGGTACGACCTCAAATGAAGAAACCGGTGCCACTGCCCGCCAAGCTGTCGCGCCGCAACACTGGCTTTGCATTCAGTTGCGATGAGGAAACCGCGAGGGCTGAATCTTTTATTGCTACCAACAACCATCACAACGCTCTCGACTCGGTCAAGAGCCAAATCAATCTTAATGACCTGCGCTAACTTTCAATTTCATGATATTGCATTTTCCATCGAGTTTAGACATTTCAAACGTGTGAAATGTATACCTGTGAACCCCTGCACCCCTAACCCCTACACCCCTTCTAATATCAACACTAAAATAAGGTAACATTATTTAGTGTACAGTGAGAATGGGGACATTTGAATAGGGTGAGATATTAATGGGAACCTCTCACCAAGTCTGTGTCAAAGCAACGGGCAGATTCGACAAGATGTACTCGCTGGCGTCGCAAATGGTCGTCGCGCGGCCAAGCTTGGTCACGATCCCGGATTTGTACGGCCAAGGTATTCAAATGCTCCCTGCGGAGGTTTTCCTCGGCTCGTCCTTCGGTGGACCGTTCAATATTCTCCGCTTTCGGTACAATGCACAGAAACAGGTACGACGCGTCAACGACGATCTCAACACGGATCTCTCATGTCCGTCCCTCTAGACACTACGGGAATCGGCTGAAGGTACGCTAACCTACTAGTCTGGTGAATATGCATCATCCTCGTAGATCTCCTGGAAGTCCTTCACTCGATCAAACCCCACACAGCGCTGGAACCGTGTTTCTTTGTCACACATGGCTATGGAGCTCTCGTTCTACGTGTACACCTCGACCCACTCGACGATCTTTGATGAAACTCATGGCGGACAGAATAGGAAGCATTTCGATCCATCGACTGGTCGAACGTTCGCACGAGGCTTGTCATGGTAGCGCCACCAAATCGAGGGTATATTTCATCCTCGGAGCCGGAAATTGATTGTGTCCAGGTGTCAACCGACCAAAGCGTGGCGAGCTCACGTTGCCCGCGACGAGCTGTTGACATTGCAAGGCGTTGATTTGGACATGCGGCTGGGCAAACTCCCTCACTTGACTCGCGCTTTGATCGTAGCTGGAACACGAGCAATCCCAATGCCATGGACGACTCGACCGGTCCACGACCAACTTTGGGATGGTCAAATTGCAGTCGCCGAGACACAAATGCCTGGAGAATACCGTCACGTGGTCGAGATTTCGATATCCTCTGCGTCCAAGCTGACTTGTTCGAGTAGACGGTCGGAGCGCCGCATAATCTCGTCATGATGCATCCAGCGACGCTTTTGCTGCTGCGAGACTTTCTCGCTTGAAGATTCCTCTGGCAAATAACGATAACGAAGAGTTTACAAGTAAGTTTCGACGTGTTCTAACTACACTGGTGTCGTCGTGGACGTTGTCGCTTTGTCCGTCTTGAGTTCCATGCACGCGTCTTCAATCAAGCGAAGCATGGCTTCAATTCCGTCCAACTTTCCCCGCTTTTCTTCGTGGGCTTTCATCATGCCGCCAAGCTTTTCACTCAGTGCTTGCATTTCCATGGCCAAGAGCGGATGCAATTGACCATTGCTTCCAGGGCCTCCAAGTGCGTTGCCGCCTTCTCCCAATCGTAGAGTCGGCGGTGCTTTCATTGTCAAGTTCGCGGCAGCAGCACGGCCACGAGTGATAGCTGTCCATTCACGCTGAATCCAAAATGCCATGGTCGCCACAACGCCATTTGCAAATGGAAATGACGAGAGCGGCGGTGGCGATTGCTTTTGAACGACGAGGAACGCATCTTGCAAGATGGCAATAAACACATTGACACACACGAGGATGAACACAATGTAGAACGTGATGAAGTACACGGGGGCAATGCCTGGATTTGCCGCCACGAGCTCGTCGTAGTCGAGCGAAAACGAGAGCGCTTGAACAACCGACGCCATCGCTTGACCAAACGTTCGAAACGACGCCGCGCTCGCGGAGAATGCAACAAAGCCCGCCTAGGATGACAAGTTTCAACTCTAGCAGGGCTTTTACAAGTTGGACCTGGGCGTAGCCGAGGACGCAAATCGCAAGGAGGAGCACTGCGCTGATGAGATCCCCCATGGCTTGGCCCAAGAGAGCCACGACAAAATACATTTGTCTCGACATCTACAGCAAAGTCAAAATTGATGTCGTTGGTAAGTCTTACTTGAGTGTACTTGAGCAGCCCGATCCACACAAGCACGGCATTGACAGCTCGAATCGCTTGCTCCTGTCGTTGCCAAGTCGCGAGCGAATTGAAAAAGTCGAGGAGTGGCGTCAAGGAAGTGCTCAACACATTGACAGCATCCGAGCTGTAAATGGTACGAATCGCCACGAGTCGAAGCGTGATCGCAGCTACAAAGAGAACCATGTTGACGGCGTGGAGTTTGTTCCATCCGCTGGTTAAATACGCGCTGATGGACGTGCGCAGCATCGTCGTGACCATTTCGCCCACGTACAAGACAACTCCGAGGGCCAACATGACTTCAAATGCGATTTTCGTCAAGTTTGAGCTGTCGTAGCCATACAAGTCCAAGACGGACGTCACGATCGACGGCGCAATGCCACCTGTCGACGGGAACTCGACGAGGATCTGGACTAAATTGAAGAGCTGGAGGTATGGATTGAAGACGACAAATTCGACCACGAGCGACCGTGTCGCCACGTCCAAGAACTGCGACTTCTGGAGTTGCTGGAGCGTCGACGCTGCTGAGGACGAGTTGGTCGCAATGTCGACGATGAAACCCGAGCCTGGAATCGATCCAAATTGTCCGTCGAGAGGTTTGGCCACGGCTGGCGACCACGTGAACGCGTAGATCGGCGCGACGGTGGAAGCTGACGGAGGCGAGCACGTCGATTGCGAATAAAAGCACGTACAACTCAAGGAACACTCGTTGGAGTACTCGGCAGCATACGCAGCTTTGTTTAAGCCGTAGAGACTGCCCACCGATACTGTGCACGATGAAATGCACTGCATGAGGTCGTTGTACGTTGGCGCCGAGCCAAAGAACGGCTTGGCAAAGGCATAAGCAGCCGCTCGCGATACATTCAACGAGTTTTGAACAGGGCCAAAGCCTGCCATGGACTCTGTCGAGGTCGACAGCGCTCCAAAGCAGAACGAGAGCAAATTGGCGTATTCGCTTTGGACTTGGCACGAGTTGGGCTGGACTCGCGCTTGACGAAGACGAAGACCACCGACTCGAGCGTTGGCTAGCGCTACTGGAGATGAAGATCCTCCAGCTGTCGTCGAGTTGAGAAGCTGTGGCGAGTACAACGTCTCCACGACTGGGCCTTGCAGCCATTGCCAAACGTCGGGAATGGTTTGCATCTTGTCAAATGTGATCATGCCTTTCTCCCCAGAGCCGCCGCCGCCGGCTCCACCTCTTGGAAATGGCGTCAACACAATGGCTTGACGGATGCTATCGGCATAATAGAACGGCGAGATCGGGCCTTGGTTGATGGCCGTCACGATCACAAACACGGCGACAAACACGACAAAGCAAAGGGCTTCACGAGCACTGCCGTATGGCAAAGTCGTCGACGACTGGCGAGACGATGCCGTCGGAAGTGACAGAGGAGCTGCATCCCTTGTGACGGCGCCAGCCTTGCTTGGATTCAAGTCCTCAGGATGTACTTTTTCAATCGGAGTGTGGTTGCTTCGCATGTTCCTGCGGCTCTTGGGACTTGTGTAGCCGTCCAGCTATCGGTTACAGTTTCACCGCCAGTTACGACGAAACCGCCGACCAGAAGAGTCAAAGAAATAAGATTGTCGTGTTAAATATTGTCATTGCTTGGTTTGTTGAAAGCCTTAGCCTTGGCCAGAACACTCTCTAGACTATGCTGTAGCTTCTCTAGACGGTGGAGGATTGCAGACGCTGGTCGAGTCCGCGCTGTTTGAATCCATGACTGGACTTTGGGCTGAAAACGACGCTCGATTTCGTCCACTTGTTCTTGGAGCGTGGCGTGCAAAAGCTCCAGATCGTCCGGCGTGACAATGTCGGGCACTGGAATGGAAATTGTATACGCAGCGCTGCCAAGACCACAGGATTCAATCACGTCTGGAAGACTCCACGAGTCAATCGGAGGCGGCAAAAGCACGTCTTCCCATACTTCATCATCGTCGTCTTCAGGTGCGTACTTGGCAGCGGGAAGCAGAGCTGAAAAGCAATCTTCAACAGTCGGCACGAGCATTGCACAAGTTCGCTCCATGGATTCAATATGGTCGACGATCGCAGCTTCACCAGCTTCAACTTCACGCATCATGTGGTCGAATTGAATCGCCCGCACCTCTTCTATTTCACGACGAGAAGATGCGGCAGTCGCAATTGCGTCATCTCTCTAGTAGAAGCATCTTGGTGTCTAGGCTAGCCATGGAAATATCACGTACCTTGCGCTGTAGAGCCGTCCATTTCGCAGGAATAGCCGCGACTGCAGCTCGAAGCTGTGGATATACAGCGCCATATTGTGTGTCCCAGGCTTGCAGCATGTCGAGGATTTCAACATTGTAGAGCTGTTTAATCTCGAGACGATGGCACATCGAGCGCAATTGACCAACCAGTTCATTGCGAAAAGCTTTGGATCGCTCAAACAAACTCCGACAGATTTGAACGATCTAACCCAGTGAGCAATGGAATTGATTGCACCGACAGTACCATGGAAAGAGGCGGCGGTACGGTGTCCAATGCTGACAAGACAGCGGCAACAACATTTCGGCTGGCTGCCGATGGATCCGAAGAGTATCGAACGCCTTTCTTGATCTGTTCTAGCGCAGCTTCAGGTGTCGAAGCTTCATTAGTTTGCCGTTTCCGCTTGGTAGGTCGCTTCTTCAAGAGCTGCATGCCTTGTTCTAGCGCCGAGGCGGCGTCGTTCGGTGTCATCGTCAATCTTGCAGAGACAACCGAAATATGGAATAATATAATACTGACCAACTTGAAATAAAATGAAAATATTTTATTACCAACCAAAAATTAAGGTTAATTCGTAATATTAATTGTAATTATTTAAACAAAACTCGATGTGGTGGTCGATGAATGTATGCTGCAAGTGGACGACAAGTTGACGTCGTTAATGCCCTAAAGCTCGTCCAGGACTCAGTCCACAACGTTCTGAACCTTGGTAATGCTCCAGTCCAAGTCTCGTCACGATGACGTGGCGGAATTACGCTGGAAAAGACGTATCATCGATTGCAGCCAAGCGCCAGTAATTGCGTTCCCTATCATCGCCAAGACCGCACTGAAAACGCGAGTTTTAATCGGCGCCATGGATTGCTGTGCATTGTCCATAGCTTGTTTCGAGTTTTGAGGCAAGATTACCGCGGATTTGCGTTCTAGAGCCGACTGTGAGCGCAGAGGAAGAGCCGACTTTGCCACGGACTGCCTTTCTCATTTGATACGATAAATATAAGTTGTGAGAGTATCAGTATTTGAAACGGTTCTTTCTTTGAGGCCGCAGATATTTTTGCGCCGCGTACAGGCTCGAGTCGGAAACGATGGAGACTTTGGTGGAAAGATCGTATACAAAGATAAGAAAGCTGGTCGGACGATCACAGAGAGAGCTCCGAGATGCACTGGATGCTGTTTTGGCGAAAATAGCGGCGAAATCGGGACGTCCTGACGAGTCGGAAGTATTTTTCCCGTTGTGCCTTGCAATTCTCGGTCGACAGGCGAAACAAGCGTCGCAAGCCCTCGATTGCATTGAAAAACTCATCTCGTATGGCTACCTTCGTGGTGGAGGACCTGTGAACGCCGAAACGCTCGCCAGGCTACCCCTCAAGGAAAAAGAAGACGACCCGACCAAATACTCGCTCATGGACGCTGTTGTGACGTGCATTTGCAGTTGCAATGACCACCACGACGAAGAAGTACAGCTCCAGGTGCTTAAAGCGGTCCTTCAAGCGGTGACAAGCCGCACTTGTGAAGTCCACGAACACAGCTTGCTCAAATCTGTCCGGGCTTGCTATCATATTCACTTGGTGTCGAAGAATACAATGAATCAAACCGTTGCCAAAGCAACGCTGCAGCAAATGGTCAACGTGGTCTTCCAACGCATGGAGCACATGGAGGAAACGCTCCAGGCTGCGTCGACAGCGAGCAATGAAAAGAAAGAAGTGCCATCTCCTCCAGACAACGACAATACTAGCGCCGACAAGGCTAGCGCCAACGACGCCATGTATCCAGGTACGTAAGCTACTGAATCTGTCTTGGTTACAAGCTAACCATAGATGTCGTGCGCTTGCTGCAGCTCCATGCGCGATCTCACCATTCCAAGAGTGTCTTGGCGAAAACAACCACTTCAGTGATAGAGTCAACAGAAGACGACGCCGTACCTTCAACCGGCTCTCAGCCCACTGTTGTTCCAAGTACCACGTCATTTCCATCGCTTAACCACAAGGATGCCTTTCTCCTCTTTCGGTCGCTGTGTCGCATTTCGATGCGATCGCTTGCTGAAGACGCAGCGTCATCATCATCGACTCCTCTGGCAACAAACAACGCCGGGCCTCCTCAAGGAAGCGACGATCCATTTGCATTCCAGAGCAAACTTGTGTCGCTTGATTTGATCCTGTCGATCTTGAACAATGGCGGACCGACGTTTCGTGAAAGCGATCGGTTTATCCAGCTCATCAAGCAGTACTTGTGTGTATCCCTGCTTCAAAATTGCACGTCCAATTACACGCAAATTGTCGAGCTGAGTTTGCGCGTCTTTGTCGTGCTCATCGCACAGTTCAAGGCATATTTGAAGAGCGAGATGGAAGTCTTCATCACGAATATCTTTTTGGGTCTCCTTGAGAGTGAAAACTCGAGCATGGAGCACAAACTATTGGTGCTAGAAGTGCTGAAGCAGATTTGTCTCGACGGGTCGATCCTTGGTGAAATTTTCCTCAACTACGACTGCGATTGGAACTCCATGGATCTTTTCAAGCGAATTGTCGATGCGATCAGTAAAACTGCCAAGGGCAAAAAAGATATGGCACCTCCTGCTGGCAAGCAAGCTGTGAAGTCACAAGACACAGCATTGGTTCTCAAAGGTAAACAATTGCTGCAATTTAAAGAATGTAAATGAGTTTAAAGGGCTGGAATGTTTGACTGCTGTGGTCGGATCTCTAAAAAAAGTGGCCAATTTTACCGATGAGAAGCGCAAGTTGGACAGTAAAGATGAGGAGGAAGATGCCAATGACGATGATGACACGCCACCACCTTCCAGCAATTCAGGAAAGTCCATGAGCGCCGTCGAAGCGTTTGACAAGAAGAAACGACTGCAAGAAGAATTGGCTCAAGGTATTTTGAAATTCAATTTGAAGCCGACGGACGGCATCAAGTTTTTGGTCTCTCGTGGATACATGGAAAATGCACCACGTGATGTCGCTAAATTTATCCACGAACAGAATGCGCGCTTAGACAAGACCATGGTAATAAACCTTGCCACAAATGTTTTGACGTAGTCTTGGAAATAGGTCGGCGACTATTTGGGCAAAGAAGTCCAATATCAAAATGGTTTTTGCCTCAAAGTGCTGCATGAGTTTGTCGACATGATGGATTTCACGTCCGAGAAGACTTCATGGAATGTAGTTTCACGGTATTACATGTAGGGGTATGCAAGTGGATGAAGCAATTCGACATTTTCTCTCTGGATTTCGTCTTCCTGGTGAATCCCAGAAGATTGATCGTATGATGGAAAAATTTGCTGAGAGGTCTCTAGCCTCTAAAATCGATTTCGTCAATGACTTCGTAGATACTGCTTTCAAAACCCTGGCGTGTTTCCATCTGCCGACACGGCTTTCATCTTATCTTTTTCGGTCATCATGTTGCAAACGGTCGGTTTGAGTTTTGCTGGATTTAGTTACAGTGCACCTTTAGGATTTGCATAATCCATCTATTCCCGAAGAGAAGAAAATGACAAAGGACGGATTTATTCGCAATAACCGTGGCATCAACAATGGCGAAGACTTGCCCCCAGAATTCCTCGGCAAGCCTTAATCGCTATGAGCTGTTTAAAGAGTTCTCTGTGGTGCTTTTAGGTGGAATTTATGATCGAATCAAGAGCACGCCAATTAGTCTTAAGGAAGATTTGGATCTCAAAAAGAAAATTCAAGTTCAGACGACGGGACAAGCTAATGATCGCATGCGTCGTGAAGCCTACAGCAAAGAACGTGAAGCTATGGTAAGCTGATATCGCCGCAAACTGCAGAATTCATTTTCTCGACTAGGTCAAGCAATCAGAAGCCCTGTTTAAACGACGTGGCCCCAACACGCCTCGAAATGGAAATACTCCGAGGGGCTCGTTCCAACTTATTACGGACGAAACGGAGAGCTCTTATGTGCGCCCCATGTTTGAAATTGTGTGGGCACCACTTTTGGCTTGCTGCAGTGTGATATTTGAAACGAATGACTCTGCCAGTGCCATTTCTCTTTGCGTTGATAGTTTCAAGCATGCTATTCACCTTTCATCTCGGTATGTACATTCAATTCAAGCCATGACTAAGTTGTGCTTGAATATAGACTCAATATGGCGTCTGAACGCGATGCTTTCATTTCGATTCTTGCAAAATTTACTGGTTTGTCAACGTCGGCTTCCCGTGAAATCAAGTGGAAACACATTGAAGCGATCAAGGCTGTGGTGTACATTGCTATCCACGAAGGCAATCATTTGAGCGATGCATGGGTATGGAATACCTATCGACTTCGTAGTTGTTGAAATTTTTCTATAGCGAGATGTTTTGCAATGTCTATCGCACCTCGCTCGTCTTCAAAGCATTGCTCAAGGCGCATTTGCAACCGATCAACCATTTTCAAACAAGACAAGTACGATTCCAGTCGTGATGGGTTTTAATCCTTTGTTCAGACTCTGGCAAGCGTCTTGGACGAGGTGCATCGTCCCCGCTCTCTCTTAACTTTGCCTCTCCCTCTGCTGCATCGACGGCATCTTTGGCAACACCATCATCGTCATCAATGGCCAGCAGCAGCAGTGGTGGATATTCTGACGACCAGTCTCTCGAAGAGGAAAACTCCCACCGAGTGCACGCCGAAATTGACCCTCTCCAGGTCGATCGTGTCTTCTCAAGCAGTGTGCACTTGAGCAACAATGCCATTCAAGATCTCGTGCTGCAGCTATGCGTGGTTTCACTCACAGAATGCGCTGGTGTGTCTGGTCGTACAGTTTCCGTGCGTGAAATGAGTGCGCCGCGCGTCTTTTCACTCCAAAAGCTTGTCGAAGTGGCTGACATGAACATGCACGTGCGGTCACGCGTGGTCTGGGCCAGCGTTTGGAAAGGTATGAGCTCGAGGCGGTCTCAATTTCACCTTTTTTCCAGTTCTAACAAGGCATTTCACGACCATTGGTTGCCATGATAACTTGGGCATTGCCATGTATGCGATTGATTCACTCAAACAACTGAGCATCAAGTTTCTGGAGAAGGATGAATTACGCGATTTCAACTTTCAAAGGCTCTTCCTCGCTCCGTTTGAGATTATTATGGCCAACGCAGTCGCTATTGAAATCCGGGAATTGGTGCTCGGTTGTGTACAAAATATGATTCTGGGTCGCGTGCGCAACATTAAGTCTGGGTGGAAGACGATTTGGGGCGTCTTGCGTGTTGCAGCCGAGACATACGACCCTGCTCAGGGTGAAGCTGATCGGCCCGTTGTTGCGATGGGCTTTTCAATTGCTCAAATGATCCTCACAACCCATTTTGACCGTGTGGTAAGAGCCTTCAATTGTCTTGCCGTTGGATGATGACTTTATGATAGGTTTCTGTGTTTGTTGACGCGATAGAATGCCTCTTGGCCTTTGCCGTCTGTGGTTGCGACGATCCGTCGGATGCTTTTATGCTCAAAATTGCAAATGATTCGATCAATGTTCTAGCCGTTTGCTTGACACATCTTGCGACTGGTCACGTGATTGAACAAGTCCAAACGGACTCTCCTGCCAAGCGCACAACTTTCCGATCCAATGTCGCTCGCAATCACCACCTCGCCATGGCGGAAAATCATGCCCAGCGATACCAAAAGGAAGAATCCGCTGACGATTTGATCGGAGATGCGCCAATGTCTCCTCGCGTGACACCCGTGACTGCCGTTTATACCGATTCACAACTGCATACACGCCTTTGGTGGCCTGTTTTGACGGCGCTTGCAACACTCAGCTGCGACAAACGAGCCGACGTGCGCAAAGTCAGTCTTGATACCCTTTTTGCATCTCTTCATTTGCATGGCCCGAAGCTTTCTCCTGGCTTGTGGAACATCATCTTTAAGGGCGTCTTACTTCCGCTAGTGTCGGATCTTCGGGAGTTGGAATCAACCCAAACAACCAAGGGAAAGTGGTGGTGCTGCCGTCTTGCTCTCACTCAAGTCGCCTCTGTCTTTGGTCAATTCTTCGATGCAATTGGATTCCTCCCAGAGCTCCTGTTTTGCTTGACCTCAGTCATGACAACTGCAGATGCAGATCCTGGTACTTCCATTCAATAATGTTGTGATTGATTCATGGTTTCTCATAGAGCTCGCATGTGCAGCCGCGTCGGCTCTCGAAGCGTTGCTTGTAAGCCACGGATCAAAATTCCCTGAGAATGTTTGGGGGCTCATTGCTGACGAAGTCCGCCATGTCATGGTCCAAATTCAACCCACGTGGCTGCTTGCTCAGCCTTCGATCGTCGATCCTCCTGCTTCGCCCCCATCAATTCTTTCCCCCATGGCACAATATCGCTCGTCGACTTTCCAGCCACCAGTGTCCCCATCTTGCATTTCCATGTACCCTGCTGTGATGCGTGTTCTTAAGTTCAATTTGGACGTACTTCCCCGCACAGAGGAGGCTCGACCGGCATCCGGGTGTCCCTCGACGACCCATTTACTCGTGCAGCTCAAGCTCCAGTCGTTGCTAGGCAATGTGTTGACCACAAGACTTCATAGTCCATTGGCGCTTTCGCCAGGTACAACTTACTTCTTTCTACAACGTTATTCACGTGATGCAATCTCTAGGACACGCAGCATCGTTGCTGATGAGCTTGAAGGAAAGCTACACATTTGCACGCCAAGTCAATGACCGACTCGACGTGCGCGCAACGTGTACTCGAGCGGGTTGGATCTATCCTGCCGACAAATCTGGTGGCATGACGAGCAGTTTTGTCCCGCAAGAGGTTAACGGCAAGTGGGAATATGTCCGCGTGCTCTTTGCGATGCTCGAGACTGAAGATGCAGCGACCGCCGACACAAGGCAACAAATGACAGAGTTTGCCTCGTTGCCTTTGAAATGGTGAAATGACCTCATGGCTGTAGGCTCGTGAAGCGGACATTGGGCGAATATTTGCTCTGGAGTCGAGCAAACAGCTCGGTCGACATGACAGCATTGACGACACCCATTTCACCAGACGAACAATTCCGTTCACGAAGTTACGTGGGCATTGTCGTGGACATTTTACAGGCCCTGACTCAGCTGCGAACATCTGAGGTACGTCGTTTCTCGCCACGCTGCGCCGCACCTTTAATGTGTCATTCATTTAGTTGAAACTACACATGGAATGGCTCTATCCGCTCCTGGTGGACCTCGTCCGCACGAACGAAAGCTCGATTCGCAATGCGCTGCACGACCTCTTGTCGTCAAAAGTCTCGCAACTGTTGATTTTGTAAGCCCTGGAGTCGTTTTTGTCACCCACACATGAATACAAGTTGATACAAATGGGTCTGGTGTAGTTCGTCTATCAAGGTCGACAAAGCTCAACCAGTCGCACGACTTGGATCGGTGGTCATCATGGCACAACAGCCGTGTCGTCGTTGGCAGGCGGGAGCAGATCGCACATCTTTTCCCCTTTGAAACGAACGACGACGACCTCGTCGTCTCGAGAGAATCCATCTTTGTGATGAGATTTGTCTCTGACCACCTGTCGCATGTTCCCAATCGTCTCTGCGGGGGCGACCCGTCCAGACGGAATTTGTCGCTGCGTTACGCTCGTCGTGGTGAAAGTCAAGAGAGGAGTATTGTTGAACTTTGTCGGCGTCGTATGGCGCATACAGATCATGGGATCGTTTGGTTGTGGCGAAACAAACGAGCCTGGCTCTGGTGTGATAGAAGGGGGGAATGGCCAAGGGGAATGGCGGAATCTGTCGTCAAGTCGACCGCTCCGAACCTTGGTCTCTTTCGTCGTGCCAAGCTGAGAAGATGCCAGTGTATGCGTGAGCAACAACAATCAAGAACGTGGTGCAGAACACCGTCGGTCGGGCGGCGGGCCATGTTTCGTCGACATGTTTGAGATTTAGACGTTCGACAATGTGTCGAGTCCGACGAGAGAAGCAGCAAACAGAGAGAGAAACGTACAATTGCATATCTTGATGATGGTGGGATTGACACCCTGGAGAGACGAGGTGGTGGTTGTGTAGGCTTCCACGCGTGTTCTTCTCCCCATCATCCTCGTCATCCGCGTCGGTCGACGTCTGTCTGAATAAGTGTCTCTTCACACGATGGTGCAGTATCTCCTGTAAGATCGACGACCAGCTCCAGTCCCTCGCTTTTGTTGAGATCCTCATGCAACCTACAATGCATTGCAGGACAGTCCATGCCACCGTGCCGCTCGCTCGGGTGTGGCCGCCGAGTCTGTGCGGAACGTGTCAAGGCGATCAACATTTGGTCGACGGAGTGTTGGGGGACTTGACGACAGATGACAAGTGGCTAGAGTGGGCCTGCAAAGCACAACTTGAGAGAGTTGTCCTCGTGGGTAATCCATCGCCATCCAACTCTTGTGTTTTGTTCGGCGGCGACGTCGTCGTGGTCAAAGGCATGCAACGCTTGTCCACTACTGTCACCATGTTCTTCACATTGCAATTTATCTTGGAGTTTGTATACTTGTCATCGATACCTATTGTGGCCAACCTTTCATGGAATTGAAAATCCGCATATGGAATCGTTTGATGCTAAAGTGAAAATTGCTATCATAGCTTGCTTTTGCTGATAGAAAATGGATGCTAGCTCTTGATGGACATAGACAGCCGCATCGAAGCATGGCAAACCCAGGGCAGCGACAAAGGAATGACTGGAATTCTCCTACCCGAGTACAGCCATCGGCTGTCTTGTTGGGTGATCGTGGCACCCGTCAACAGGTGCCACAACCAGGCCGATTCTGGCGACCTGCTCTGCTTGCGTGCATCCGCTCGTGAGTCATGTCATTTTGTCTTTCACACGGTGTCGCAAAGATGACAATGTATGCCTCGACCTGTCAGCAGACAAACAAACATCTCCCGCCGCTCCATGCGTGGCTGCCGAAACAAAACAGCTTCCTCGTTCCGGCAGATTGCAAGCTCTACGCTGCTTCGAGTGACAGTGTCGCCGTGCCAGTCGCGACTTCCCGCCCGCTTCCATCGCTTGCGTCGCTCTTGAATCACTCTGCGATCCAAGCTCAACCCATTCAACCAAAGGCAGAGCCCATGCCGATGGGATTTCACCGCCAATATGAATCCCATTCACCCACGACGAGCTCGTCCGCGGCGTCCATCACCGACGACAACGACGACCCAGCGCTACTCGAAGTTCCAGGCCAATGCTTGGACCCGTCCTGCCGTGAACCCGTGAAACACCGCGGCTTTTGCAAAGCCCATGGAGGCAGCCGTCGTTGCGCCGTCGTCGGATGTGCCAAAGGCGTCCAAGGCGGCAGTCTCTGCATTGGCCACGGCGGTGGCAAGCGCTGCCGTATCCCCGACTGCAACAAAGCGACACAATCGCAAGGTCTTTGCAAAGCCCACGGCGGTGGCGTCCGGTGCAAGTTTGAAGGATGCACCAAGAGCAGTCAAGGCGGTGGTTTCTGCCGCCGCCACGGTGGTGGCAAGCGGTGCAGCGTCGAAGGCTGTCCTCGTGGGGCTCAGCGCGGCTCGACGTGTGCTCAACACGGTGGCAAGTCGCGGTGTCTCGTTGACGCCTGCGAACGAGCTGATCGCGGCGGTGGCTTTTGTGAAGTCCACCGACGAGACAAAGTTTGCCGTCAAGGCTATTGCAATCGCCTCGCCAAAGTCCAATGCGACGGCTTCTGCGCCCAGCACCACCGCGAACGCTTCCTCAACCTTTCGCCTCGCGTCTAATCTTTAGTTGCAATCCCTATTTAATTCCATCGAGTCTACTATCATCATCTAAAGTCTTCCTGCGCTGTCACCTCGCTTGAATGCCATTAGAGTTTATCTCGTCACTTTGACACAAGCTTTACAATGTCGCGGGGCGGCGGGGGGGGCAAGTCGAGCATGAGTGCTATCGCTATGTAGTAGAAGACACAGCTGATGTTCCTGAAGACCCTGCGTGGGGGGGGGCTTTGGGGGAATCGTCTGGGGGGGCGGCCAAATAAATAATCTGCGCATCTACGAGTCGTGTGCGTTCCGCCGATGGCGCTTGGACTCGCAGATGGCGTGGAATCGATGTCGAAAGTAGGCAAGCTCGAGATCTCCGACAAGTTGCTTGCGGGCGTACGTTTCATCGAGGATTGCCCAAGCGCCAACGAGGATCTGGACGTTGGTCAAGCAAGATGATCCCCGTCCAGTGGACGTACCATAAAGATGGGCGCGTCGAGGAACTCGGGCACTTCTTCTGTCCGGAGCAAATGCATGATTTCATGGACGGCGCCGTTGAAAAAGGTTTTCTCGGTGCCGTCGCTCTGGGCGATGATCGTATCGTGGAGTCGATCGTTGAGGGGCAACGGCGACTTTGCAGTTTCCTTGTTGACGTACTTGTCGACAATCTTCTTTGCGTTGCGGAGGACAATTTGCGACGACGGGAGGCGGCGAAACTCTTCCACCTCTTCGAGGAAGATCAAATTCTCCGTCGCGTGCTGCGTCGCGAGGAATTTACGAAAATTGCCCACGTATTTCGGATGGCTCAGCACGGATTCCAAGTGCGGCAAGTCCAATTTCCCGCAGTCTCGCGCCGCCGTGACTTCTTGAACGAGATGGGGAATGTCAGGATCTTCATGGAGCTCCGTGTGGATCGGCGACATCAAGTAGCGCATGAGCGAGTCTTGGAGTAAACCTAGAGACCACTGAGCGCGCTATATCGTCGACGGACATCGTGTACCAGTTTTCACTTTGAAAATGGCCGGCTTGAACATGTCGATCGACGGCACGTCGAGCTTGGACTCGATGTCTTGGCGCATCTTGGTGCTCATGTCGACTTGGAGCTTGGCCGTGTCGCTCAAATACTTTTTAAACAATTTCTTGGCCGTGTGCTGCATGAATTCAATGCCAGGAAGGCTCGTGTACTCTTCGACCTTCATGGAGTGCGTCAAATAGACGCCGCAAGTTGATCCAACGTACATCGTCGACAAACGCCACGTAGTGTTCCTTCCCGCGCATGCGGAGAAACTTTTTGAAAATGCGGTGGGCGATTTTGTCCTGGAGGAGCAGCAACGCCGTGTCGTGGTGGACTTGATGCGCTCTGGCAATGTTGGCCATCAAGTGTACGGGCAATTCCAT
This sequence comes from Aphanomyces euteiches, assembly GCA_021527685.1. NCBI lineage: Eukaryota > Oomycota > Saprolegniomycetes > Saprolegniales > Verrucalvaceae > Aphanomyces > Aphanomyces euteiches. Next base: position 621,041 of record JAJGMV010000284.1, read on the forward strand.
TGCCTTTTGCAGTAAACTATAACCAAAGACGTTAGGACATCACCAAGGGGGGGGATCCAAATGTACATGGCCGAGCTCATGGAATCCAAATCGGCGAGCAATAACTCGACATCTTGCGTCGTAATGTTGGGCACGTACGCTTCCAGCTCGCTCTCGGCGACGGAACTTGCTTGAATATGCTTGACATAGATGGGACTCGCGCTAGAATAATGCCGCGTCCATATGAGCTCCATAGGCGACACCATACGTTACCTAAACTTGGGCCACACTTGATCTCGAATGAATTCCATCGCGACAAACTGCGCGTCGACAAACATGGCGGGCTCAAACGCCCCCGCATGGTAATTCTCGAGCATTGAGTCGTGGATGGCTGGACTGAGGTGGATGTACATCTTGGACGACGAACGAAAGTACGTGTCGATGATCTTGCGCGCTCTCGCTTGGATAAAAGATTGATTCGGCAGTCGCTTGGCCTCCTCGACGTCCATGTGGAACATGAGATTCTCAAGCGTGAGGTTCTCGACGCAGTAGCTCTTGAAATAGCGCAGTTTCGTCTCGTTGTTCATGACGCCAAGGAACGCGTCGTGGTTTTCGTGCGCGCTAGACGACAGCAGCATGTCAAACCTTTGGACAAAGATGGAGAGCGCGTACAGGAGATGCGACGACTGGAGGACGCCACCGAGGGCGACTCTCCACTTGGAGGGTTTCTCGGCGAGTTCTTGGCACATGTCGGCGTAGAGCTGATGCTTGCGGAATCGAGGAAAGACATCTTTTTCCAAGTCGCGGAGGCAGAGCGCTTGGGCTTCCGAGTAAATCCCTACGAGCGCCCCCTTTGAGGGGAAATGTGTGGCGGGCAGATCGACGTACCGGCAGATTGGATGCCCGTCGGGCTTTCAAACGCGGCGCGGATCGCTTTGAGCATCGCCGTGGGGACGCAAATGGGCGTGGGGGCCGTCGCGCTGAGGAACTTTTCATAGATCTTTCGGAGCACTTTGTCCGTGTACTGCGCACTCGGCAGCGACCGAAGATGTTGGGCGTCGGCCCAAAAGTGCAGTCGCTCCGCCGCGTACGGTACGTCTGCTGCGAATTTGATCATGAGCTGGAGCGTCACTGGGTCCGCGAGGACGTCGACCGTGAACGCCATCGATAAATTTGCCGTCAAGTCGGGGCAAATGGACTGCCGTCGGTACTTCATCGGGTTCTTAGTATGCGTGCTAAGGCTCTAGACGCCGCCGATGAGCAGCGCCTCGAACTCGACGGTCTTACCTTGACAGAGCCCGCCTTGGTGAGCATCTTTTCTGTCGGCATACGTTGGGAATACTTGAGCGCGACGAGGTTGTTCCCCGGCTGAAAGACATGCGCAGGGGGGCGTTCCCCCTTGGCCTCGAGCGGGGGAATCAGCGGGTCAGGCAGCGGCGCCAGTGGCGGGGTCACGTCGCTGCAGTTGGACGACGGAGAGGATTCAAACGGCACGACGATGTCAGGCGGCGCCGATCGTCTCTCGCTCGGCTTGTCATTGTGGCGCTTGGTGTATTTTATACTCTAAAGTTAACATGAGAGACTCGTCGCCGCGGCGACCGTCGACGTACTCGTTGTCGGTAGCGATTTGTATTGGCATCGTGGACCGCGGCGGCGCCTTCTTCCTCGTGCGGGCCAAACTCCTACGTAGAACGCCATGAGATGAACGCGATGGGGGGAAAAGTACGTCTGTGTGGATAGCCAGGCTGCGTCGGCGGGGCCGACCGACGGCGTTGCCCATGCTTGATCAAGTGCCGCGTGGCTAAAGATAGTCCACGACGACGAAACCGAATTGTCGATCTCGGGGGGGGGGAACGAGACGACCACGAGGGGGACAAGGCACAGATCGATTCTATTAATACTGGACATCCTAGCTCATAAATAAGGCGACACCACCGCCGCGACCGCGAGTCTACGGCCGCAAGTAGTGCTCTCGGTGGTGCTGGGCGCAGTACCCATTGCAGCGGACTTTGGCGAGGCGATTGCAAAACCCAACGCGGCAGACGCGGTTCCGGCGGTGGACTTCACAAAAGCCGCCGCCACGATCTGCCCGAATGCAGTCGTCGACGAGGCACCGCGACTTGCCACCGTGTTGAGCACACGTCGAGCCGCGCTGAGCCCCACGAGGACAGCCTTCGACACTGCACCGCTTGCCACCACCGTGGCGGCGGCAGAAACCGCCGCCTTGACTGCTCTTGGTGCATCCTTCAAACTTGCACCGGACGCCACCGCCGTGGGCTTTGCAAAGACCTTGCGATTGTGTCGCTTTGTTGCAGTCGGGGATACGGCAGCGCTTGCCACCGCCGTGGCCAATGCAGAGACTGCCGCCTTGGACGCCTTTGGTACATCCGACGACGGCGCAACGACGGCTGCCTCCATGGGCTTTGCAAAAGCCGCGGTGTTTCACGGGTTCGCGGCAGGACGGGTCCAAGCATTGGCCTGGAACTTCCAGAAGCGCTGGGTCGTCGTTGTCGTCGGTGATGGACGCCGCGGACGAGCTCGTCGTGGGTGAATGGGATTCATCTCGAGAATGGAGCTGCCTTGGGTTGTGAAAAAGTGGCATTTCGACTTTGATTGGAAAAAGCGTCGAGATGGATGGAAGGCGGCGCGGATATGGATGGAAATGCTGCTTCATGGGCGCACTGTCGTGCCCGAGAACGACTTGCAACGATGGAAGACACAAACGAGGAGGAGACGACATCATGTCAAATGGCAAAGTGGAGACAAAACACTCAAGATGGAGTTGGACTGCGTTACACTTAGCCCTGTCGGTAGAGCCAGGCATGAAACCCAGACAAGAGCCGGACGAGCGCGCATGCATGGAGGAGTGGTCTGTCCCGCCGCGGACTACTGTACTCGACGCTGAGAAGAGCTGCCGCCGGTCGCGATTGGCCAGAGGCCACTCATTCCACGCGGTCGAGTGCACCACTTGGCGCCGAGGTGTCTCGTCGCGGCCAACTCTCGCCATGCCCATCGCCAAGCCAACTCTTGCAGCGTCTCTATGGTTCACACGTGTGTCACCCGCTCCATCACCGCCGCCACGACCGCCGCCACGACCGTCTCCGTATGTACTCTCTCAGCGAGCTTTGGAGAGTCCATGAGCAATACGACGACGGCTCCGGAGCTATACCCTCGTCATGAGGCTGTAGCCGAAAGCAGCCGCCTGCTGTCATGTCTTTGGGTGGCAACCTGGCGGCGTAATGGGACACATCATGCCGCGCGCACGGCGCCCAATGGATTTTTTTGTCTCACACAGTGAAAACAAACCCTCAAGATGGACCACGTCGGTCGGCGGCGGCGGTGATGACCACTTGGGTTGCATTGTAGCTGAACGAAAGAAGCGAACGTCAAGCGTAGCTCCTCTTGCACCACGTGGTGGAAAGGACGTCGTCGTGGTCAACAAGCAATCCCCATCGAACGATTGCTTCGCTCGGAACGGAGGCCACTGTGTATGCGCATGCTGCCTGGTTGGCCATGACGTAATGCACATCAACATACGACAGCCTCGTAAAGACAGTGGGAGCCAAACTCACGGCGATGATGGGCGGCGCCAGCCACCGCAGCCATCTTGATTCATTCTCTTTGCGAGACTTTGGAAAACGACGTTGGAGACGGCCATCTTTTGACGGCTGCGACGGTTGTGACGGTCGGCGGTCGCTGATTCACCCGAGCTGGCCATGTCTCTCTCTCTCGGATGCGCGCGTGTCTGGTCCTGAGAACTCTGCATTGGGAAAGCTGCAAATCGTGATAGCTACTGTACATTGACCGATGGACCGCCGCCATCAAATATCTCCCCGCTTGCACTCGTTGTCTGCCGTCGTGGCGGATGTTTCTACGCACAGATGACGAGACAGCCGCAAGTCGCAGCCACGTGTAGAAAGGGCAACGACGACGACGACGGCGGGGGACAGTGTGTGTGGAGTCATCAGGATCCCATGCCATGTCCAAAGACTGGGATTCCTCACACCGCCCACAGTCCGTCCCGTCGGCAAGAGTGGGCGCAGCGTGAGTAAGATGCAGAGTGGGCCGATGCGCACGTCTTCTTTTTCCAGGAAAGTCGCAGAGAAACCACGACGCATACACAGTGGGCATTCGAGTCAATCGCGCGACGACAGCTTGGACCAAGGTCGGTCAGCGAGCGTACTGTAAAGCGTCAAGCGCTCGTCGTTGTCGTCGTCTACTGCCACCAACGACAACGACATGGATGGCTTTTGCGAACAAGTTTGTTGCCATCATACTGTCGTGGGCCACAGAGGGATGACTGGGTGAAAAAAAAAACACAGAACCGAGTGGGATGCGGCTTGCGTTAGCCACGCCCGTGGGCTGTTTGTGGAGCTGCAGAGGCGTAGCCAGACGTAGAGAGGGCGCGGCGCATCGACTCAGAGATGACGAACAATATCAACTCTGGACGTTCTTTGACGAAGATTCGATTCCGCCCCTCGCATGGTTTACATGACAACGACCAGAAAGAGAGATAGAGTTGATCCTTCAGCTCATCTATTCTCGTCCATCCAAGTCCAAGCATCTCTGGCAGTGGCAAACGTCAGGCAAACTAGTGCTGAAAGTTGATTTCTCCCGACGAGGACGGCGCGATATTGGAGACGTCGACGACTTGCTCTGTCCTTGAGAAGCGTGGATGCTGAAGGGGGAAAATGGGGGGACGACGGGGGAACTGTGTGGAAGTTGGCGGGATGGAGAGCCGTCGCACTCATTACATTCGAGATGAGATCTACCAAAGGGGAAGTGCAAAGGCGATGGATTTGTGATGGATTTTTTTAACATTAGAAGACATTTCAGTACTACCTGGCGTCACTGGCAAAAGGACGACGCTCAACCTGCCGATAAAGGTGCTCGAGAATGACGTGTCGTTCGCGAGAGCGGCACGACGTGTTTGAAGAAAGCGAGCTCGACTTCACCGATGAGCTGGCGGATTGCATACGTTTCATCGAGGACGATCCATGCCCCGATGAGTTGCTACAAAGGATGAGCGATTTCCCAACCGCGAGATGAAGTACCATAAAAAACGGCGACTCGAGGAAATCAGGCACTTCTGTCGTCCGGAGGATGCTCACGACGTCCTGCACGGCGTCCGAGAAGAACGTTTTGCCCGCTTTGTCAATGTTTTGGACCATCTCGTCGTGCAAATGCGACGCGATCGGAATCGGCGACCTCGACGTGTTGGTGTTGATATACTTGTCGAGAATTTTCTTGGCACTTCGCACAACAATCTGGTAGGACGGCAAGCGGCGAAACTCGTCCACCTACGGCAGTCAGAAGCAGCCCAAGGCGCAGCGCGTACCTCTTCGAGAAAGATTAAATTCTCCGCGGCGTGCTGTGTCTTGAGATATTTTCGGAAATTGTTCAAATACTTTGGATTTGCCAAGACAGTCTCCAAGTGGGGCAAATCGACTTTGCCCTTGTCGACCGCTGTCATCAAATCCTTTGCAAGGTCGACGTGTTCCTTGTCTTGCTTCATCTCCGAGTGAATCGGCGACTTGAGATAGCGCACCATCGAGTCTTGTAGAAGCCCTAGAGAAATTTCAGATGGGGGATCGAGGGGGGCAAAGGGGGGGCCAAGGGGGGGATGCGTACCGGTTTTGACTTTGACGATCGCAGGTCTGAACATGTCAATGGACGGCGAATTGAGCTTGGCTTGAATGTCCTGCCGCATCTTGTTGCTCATGTCGACTTGGAGCTTGGCGTTCTCGCTCAAATATTTTTTGAACAACTTTTTCGCCGTGTGCTGCATAAACTCGATGCCTGGCAAGTTGATAAATTCCTCCACCTAGACAAGTCGAGCGTTGTTATCCTTCAGTCGAGTGCTACGTCGATCTTACTTCATCGATAAAGTTCACGTAGTGGTCCTTGAATCGACTCGCGAGGAATTTTTTGAAAATCTTGTGGGCAATCTTGTCATGGACGAGCAACATGAGTGTATCCCGGTGCACTTTATGCGCCAGAGCGACATTTGCAAGTTGATCCATGGGCAAATTCATCGCAAGGCTGATCAATCTACAAGTCGCATGTGAATGCAAACGCTGGAGACTCGTTGCGTACTCCTCCGGGTCCAGCGTTTCAAGCTGCACCAAGACATTATTCACATCGGTTTCCGTGACTTCGGGAACATATTCGTCCCAATGGCGAGGAGTGAGCGATCCGTCGTGGATGTGGTCAATGTATGGTTGATGCACCCTAGATAGACATAATGGTTGATAAAACTCCATGGAGAAACATACGCAAATCCTCCCCAGAGAGCCGTGCGGACGTAGTCTAGCACCCAGTACTGGACGTCAGTGAACGACGAGCCGTCGAGGGCATTGGCTTCAAATTTGGCCGTCATCTCGGCGTGGATTTCAGGCGGCAGCGCGACGAATTTCTTGGCGTTGGGTTTCAAATACGTCTCGTAAAGTTTGCGGGCACACGCGTGAACATATTTTTGGTTTGGAAGTCGCTTGGCCTCTTCGACTTCCATGTGAAAGAGTAAATTCTCTACGCGGCATGCCAAATCAGTGTGAAATTCGAGAGGCAACGAGCTACCTAGCGTGAGATTTTCCATGCAATAACTCTTGAGGAAGCGAAGTTTCGTGTCGTCCGACAAGACGGCATGGAACGTGAAGATTTCTTCGCGAGGGCTCAAGTGTGCGTTCTCCCTGACGATGAATTTTCAATCGCAAATAGAACCAAATGCGGTGGAGCTTACTCGGATTCCCTCGCTTTGGATTCGCAAAAAGTTTTCATGTTCTCAAAGAGCTTGTGCTTGAGGAATCGTGGAAAGACGTCCTTCTCAAGATCTCGCAGACAGAGACTTTGTGCGTCCAAGTAGATGCCTAGCTCGCTGCTGAGACGACCGCAAGAATGGCGCGATGGATATGTACCTGCAGATTGAATGCCATTTGGACTTGCAGCCTCTTTTTGAATGACGAGGATCATTTCCGTCGGGACACAAATCGGCGTCGGGGCCGACGGACTGAGGAATTTCTCGTAGATCTTTCGGAGCATCTTGTCCGTGTACTGCGCACTGGGAAGCGTTCGAAGATGTTGAATGTCTGCCCAAAACTGGAGTCGTTCGGCCGCGTGGGGGATGTCGCTGCAGAATTCCAGCATCATTTTCAACGTCGCGGGGTTGACAAGCACGTCTGTCGTGAATTCTGGAGCGTCGTCGATATCTTCGACTGAGTCCATCACAATGGAGGCGCGGCGATACTTTGTCGGATCATGGACATTCTATCGTCGTCGTGGTGAGAAGACTCAATGTCAAGTCGAATTGTAGAACCTTCATAGTTTGAATTCGCCTCTTGTCTGTCTTGGGCGACGACGACGCGGATGAACCTTTCATGGCTGGAAGCGAGTCGGCTGAGTGCAAGACGCGTGTGTTTTCTCCAGGCACGCCTTCGCTGGTCGCAGCCACCCCAGCGAGACTCGACGTGCTGCTTGTATTTCGAGAACTCAATGGGAGTTCAAAAACATGGTCCTGCTCTTCGTCTCCGTCGTCAACAGTACCATGGTAGTCACCCATGCTCGGTCCATTCGTCGCCACCGCTGCCAGATCGGCTGTTGGACCTGTTTGCTCTTCTTGCTGCACTTGCTGAGCGAGTTTGGCTTTGATCAATTCAAAGAGCGCCTGGTCATCCAGGCTGTCGGCCGTCCCTGCTACGTAAGTCTACAAGGACAAGTTAATTTTCGTGACAACAAGAATTGCAAGACCAACCTCTTGGACGACTTGAAACAAGTGCGCTTGGTCCGAGACGACACAGGACGCCCCGCTTCCCATGCCAGAGCGTGAAATTGGACGTTTCCTGAAACGGTGCAAACGAAACCCCCCGACCTTTCACGATGCAAGACAGGTTGGTTGGGACGGTGGTGGCTCTATTACTTTTTAAACAACTTAATCATTAACCTCACGCAAAGAGGGCGTGGAGCGCAGCTTGCTGGGCAGAACTCATCGACTGCCACACGGATTTCATCACGTGGTCGGGGACCATTGTGCGGAGTTTGTGGAGGGCGGATTGCATGTCAGCAAAGACAGGTTGGTTCGACTCGAAGAGTTCGAGGCTAAGGATTTCAGCAATGAGGCTCAAGAGTCGAGGGACGTTGCTTGGATCTTCCGCAAAGAGTCGATGCGGGGCATGGGCTGCAGCGCACAATCGCTGGATGAGAGCTGCAGACTCTTCGACGTCGCCTCGGAGGGGCAGAAGTGCCAACCATTGTGGAAATAGAGTCGGCGGTAGCGAGTCAAAGTGTAGCAACATGCTGCCCAGAGCAGAGACTGCATTGTCCGTGGCGTTGAGCATGAACGGTTCCCACGCATCTGCAGCGTGGACAAGATTCCAAAGGAGCTCCACGGCTGGGTTCAAGTATGGAGTGAAGGCAGTCTGGCCAAGTCGGGCGCATAAACTGAGGCCGTAAGAAGCAGCTTGGCGAAGTGGCGGGTAGTCGCTGGCCACGCAGTTCTATATCATTGATCATAAGTTACCCAGATATTTCAGATGTATCTTACCAAGAGGATCGGCACAAACGTATCCAAGTGACTTCGAGAGGGTTCACAATGCTCCAAGACATCGTCAACCAAGTAGACTGCAAGCTTTCGATCTTCAGGCAAGCAATGCGGTTGCACCATCTACAGCATCGAATAAGCGATTTCAATACAGAGGAAGTAAGTACCTCGAGCACTTTGTCCAAAAGAGTTTCTTGAAAGACGGGGAAGAAACGTTGGGGATGTGTCTGAGCCAGACTGCCCAAGCAATCGGCAAGGATGAATTGGAGTTGCGCTTCTGTCGCGTCGTTGTCCAAATCTTCTTCGTTTTCTTCCTCGTCGAGTTCTTCAATGGCCTTGCGTGCGCGTCGCACAGCTCGTCGTTGAAAACTTTCAGCGAGGACGATCAAGAGTCCTTCAACAAGCTAGGCATCAAGGTTAATTTTATCCGCAAACTTGAGCACGAGTACCTGAGATAATTGAGCGTGGTTGAGTAATTCGACGCTGGAAGTAGCCGTCGGCGACTTTTGGAGCGGATCCACTGCATGAAGTATGCACATTTTGATGCTTTGCATAATGGTCATCTGTAGATCGAGTTCAGGTTCTGTCGAGAGCGCATTGAGCAGGCGGCCAAGTGTGTATTCGAGCATCTGAACGACAGGATTAAGCGAGTCCAATGTCGGTGCCGAAGCATCGTGCAAATGCTTGGAGACCGACAAAACGAGCCAAGGCATGGCTTGGATCGAAGCCGCGCGTATTTCCGTGTGGACAGAATCCGTCATGAGCGGTGTAAGGACTTGTGTGACTTGCTCGACGTAAGGGAAGAAAGCATCCTTCAAGTCAGCAACCATACTGCTGAGCATTTGACAGGCCGTGGCTTTTTCTTCGAGGATGGATGTCCGAATGCTCACACATTTGTCATTTACTTGGGCAATTTGAACATCGTCGTCATCATCCGTCTCATCCATGTCGTCCATTTCGTCTTGTTCCATTTCAAATTCAGCTTGTTGCTACGAGAGAAAGTTAGCACGATTGCAGGAGAGATTCTTTACCATTGCAGCGTCCAAGAGGCTTGGCATGACCACTGGCAAATACGGCGCGAAGTGATTCGTCAAAGCTTTGCACCACCGTGCCCAAGCTTGCAGCAAATACGACCGAAGAATGTCGTCGTGCGCATATTGCGTTGAATGCTGCATTTGTGTCATCACGTCCAAGATTTCGGTCGCGTGCGCGCCAAAGACTGGTGCGCCGACTGCCAAGCCAACCTAAATCACATATCATGAGCGATTAGGCAGGATAAAAAGCGCACCAGGGAAAGACATTCGAGTGTGATCCCGCAGAGCATCGTCGATTGTCCACTCGATGATGCGGACTCTTGTTGCAGCTCGTGAAGTGACGAGTAGAGGAGCTGCTTGAGTGGGGGGAAAACCATTGAAAAGTATCGTCCAAACGATTCACCACAGCAACCCGCAATCGACGATAGAGCGGCGACAGCGTGTTCTTGAACGGGTCGTCCTTCGACGGTTGGTGGTGCGTTCAAAAGTGCAAACAGAGCAGCGAGGAGCGAGTCCAAGTATGGCTCGACAATGTCGGGATTGCATGTGTCGATAAAATAGCGTAGAGAGGTCAGAGCATGCGTTTGGAAATGGCAGCTCCATTTCAAAGGAATACCCTCGCGTCTTTGCATATATTCTAGATATAACCACGTCAGATAAGCTAAAACAATTGAGCAGACCAAGTAAAACAGCGACTGTCTGCTCGTGGTATTGTTCCTGAAAGAGCGGACCGTGGTCGCTTGCAAGTTGGCCGATGGCATCAAGCGCCACTGAAACGACTTTTGGGTGATGGCCTTCAGGATGAACTCGGGCAAAGACGTGCTTGACGACTGCATGGAGCTGGGCAGATGGAACAATTTCCACGATTTGTGTAAGTGCCATCAGAGCGGCATATTGGTATTTCCAGTCGTTTTGGCCTACAAAACATGTCCAAAGGTTGGACAAATGCACCAAGTGTTCGCATCCTACCAGCGTATTGACTGACAAGGTTGAAGGACACTGGCAACGCCTTTTTGAATCCAATGGCTTGGGCCATTCGCTGGAGAGCTTCAGCACCAACGTCGACGTTCGAAATATCTTCAGCGTCAGCTTCGTCGAGGTCTGATTCGTCTTCGGATACGTCGAGCATGAGGTGGAATGCCAGGGGAAAGACTTGCTCGACAAAGCTGTTTTGGGGAAAGCGACGACATGCGCTCGGTGCATTTTCAGCCACGGAAACCAAAACTTCCATTGCTAATTGCCTGCGACCGAAATGACCTTCGCCGCCCGTCGAGACAAGGACAACCATGATGGGGACCAATTCTTTCTACAGTTCGCAGTAAATAAAGATGGTCGTGGTAAATCAACATACGAGGATGGGTTTGAAGAACGACGCATGTGGTTCGAGTAGTTCAATTAACACTTCCATGGATTCGACCAAATCATCTTCTTTCCCATCATGGTGCATGGCCTGAAGGGCATATAAAATAGATGGCAAGAGTGGTTGGAAGCGATCTCGTTCTTCCAACTCGTCCAAGCTCAGGGTCAACATGCCTGGCAAACACGAAATTACGATGAGATGAGGGGTAGATCGAGAGGGCCGTACCGAGAGCGCGCAAGGCATGGAGTGCCACATGTCCTTCGATGTCGCGAAGACTTGTCTGGAATAATTGCTGAATTGTCGTGTCAAAATACGCTGTCATGCACGTGGCAATATACATCGAGATCATTTCAAAGACGCGGAGAGCGCTTTCTCGATGGGCGACGTTGGCCGATGTGATCCACTGGAACATGCACGGGAGCAGTTCTTCCCACTCTCCTTCTTCCAAGATGGACGATGCTAATTCACCGACTGTGTCGCACAATTTTCGACGGATGCTTGGGTTGGTCTCATACGTGAGCACATGGAGTAGATCTGTCTTGACTCTGTTCTGTGTATCAGCGCTTGCATTCGTCCACAAGCTGACTTCATCTCGAATAAGCACGCGTCGCAAAAGCACAGCCGCCAAGCTGCGCACGTCGTCGCTCAAATTGGACCGAATGACCTACACGATCAATAAAATATCTCGCCAACGACGTAGCGCACCTGCAAGAGTGGAAGCAACGTGCTGTCGCTGTCCGCCTTCATGTTCTCAAAGATCATCTCGGCGTGGTTCCTCACAGAATTCTCTGGGGACATGAGATTCCACAGCATTTGTTCATACTCGCGCGCTTCCATCTCTCTGTCGCGACAATCCAACGATTTATGATGAAAAGATCTAATAAGCGGGTCAAACGACGACCTCCCGACCAACGATATTCCAAGATAAGAAACCTACCAAATCTTATATTTTCATACTTCCTTTACCTCCGTACGAGACGAAAAAGTCGACATCATCCAAGCTTGGAGAGCTCGCGGATTCCCATCTCTGCAGAGTATTCCATCGGCAAGACGAGGCTCTCATTGCTACCACTATCTGTCCAGCTCCGGTCGAAGAATATGGTCGAAGTATATGGAGTTGGGGCTGAAAATTATAATGCCAAACGAATGATACTCGGTCGAAGCTCAGACTTGTTCAAGACTCAGTAAGGATAACGACAGAGGCTACCAACGCGTGTGCTGTTACGCCATGGGCTACCTTGCAATCCCCTTGAATCAACTTTGTCCTGAAGTTCTTAAACCGACTTCGTCCTTTTACTTTAAAGATAAAGAACGGAGTCAAGGTACAAATCGGCCTTCGATAGCATGCTGTTGGCTTGACTGCTCAAGAATCCTCAGACTATGGTGAATACAACGAAGATTTATGTTTGTTCACACTCTGAGGTCAATCATCAAAGTACATTCTCGACACCGCGACGACCATCGTCAACTTGACTAAGTACTTTTCAGTATGGACAATGAGCTAGCTGTCGCACTCTTTGCTCATTACTCTCTGAACTTCCCAAGCACTACGAGAGCCTCAAGGCAGCGCGCGAAGATCGAGTTGAGTTCTCGTCTTTGATAAAGTTTGACGGTGGCTGAAGACAAAAATGCTTGTCGTGGTGTTGAGTATACTGTGTCTACCCTCCTTTGGCATCTCATCGGCTCCAATAAATATTATACATGTCTGATTGGCTAAAAATAAAGCCTTCAAACATGTTCTTGCATTTGATTGGCTAGAAAATATATTTCAACCATTTTTAAAAGATTTGATTGGCTAGACATAAATAAGTCAATGTTGATTGGTCAAAATTTAGAGCGTCAACACCAGTCAAGTGTCTGATGTGCGATGTCTGTCTGTTGATGTCCCTTGACACGGCTTCGCCATGCGGTCCGACTGACTTGGAAGTTTTGGTCTCATTGGTGACCCTGGCGAGGATCATGGCAGGATTTCCCGCGTTGATTCCGGAGGGACATGCGGTGTTTGCTGCGTAGACATTTTGAGGCGGCAAGGAATGTGACAGCAATTTTGACCAAGTCGAGTGCAAAACGTCATATGACGGACCAAAAGCCATGCGATGCCGAAACAGGATCCACCACGAGCAAACACAGCCACGCGATTTGAGGGATAGCCTTGAAAGTCAAAATAAACGATGTCACTGGTGGCGACTTTTGCCTTTGCAAGGGCACGCACCAGGAAATTGCAAGGTTCTTCAGCAAAGCGTTGATGCACGTAGTGGACGTGACGAGGATCAAGGCTTGGACAGAGTGGTCACGCATGATGCCATCCTTCTTTTTTATCCCAGGCCCGATCGACTTCATGCCTCGCGAGCATGTCGAGTTCAAGCTGGAATCGCCGTAGACAAAATCGCAAAAGCCAACGCCGTTTGTGAGAGGCAAGTAGTCGTGGCCGACAAACGACACGACATTGCCTCTACCAGCCGCTTGAGCCAACGAGCAGTCTCTTGCCGACAGTGTATTGGTACACATACTGCTTCAAGGGCTTGCTCAACATCCAAGTGGTTGTTGTGGCTTGCTTGCACGTTCTTGAAGATGTCGTCAAAGCCGTGCTTGTACTTGGCTGCGTATTCATCCCGCGCATTAACTCTTCGTGGTGATGGAGATATGATCAATTTTGTAGTGTGACCTGTTTCGGACACTACCTTCATCCCAGTAGACTGCCCGCACGTTCAATGCCCAGCCCGATCGTACTCAATGTCAGCCACAAACCAAAGCAGATCGACGAGATAAACACACTCTGCAGCTTCCACGAGTCAGGCGTGCGGCTAGCCGTCACATTGTCCTTCGAGATCTTCAAAATCGTACCATCGTCCAAAATCGCGGGGAAATACCAGTTGTAGCACACAGTCAACAAACCAAACGTGCACACGATTGCAATCGAGTACATGGCTCATGCTGATGGCAGTGATGATCGCACTCAAACTAGGAGACATGGTTGTCTGGGAAGTCCAACGAGACAATGGACAAGCTCACTGCGACTTCAATGGCCCACGACAACGGATTGCAGATGAAGCCCACGAAGACCGTCAAGCAATGGACCTTGGGCATGGTCAACTTTGTTCATACCCTTTGAGACGGTTTTGTGTCCCGCTTGAGCTCATCAAGCGCGACGTTGAGAAGGACGCTCTTCCCTTCGATTTAGCACTCAGCCTTCCAACAGCGGTCGCCTTCATGCGTGTCCATTGACAAAGTTGCTACCTCTGTGGATGATGCAACCATTTTCTCTCTCCGCCAATGTCCGGAGATGAGAACTATAATTGGAAAAGAAACATCTCGCCTGCTGCAGTGGCTTGGATAGCGAGGCGGCGTGGCGTTTTCCTTCGACTCTTGTAAAAGCGTCATGGGCAACATTTCACAATCAGACCGTGATGGGTTGTCGTTGTCGTCAGTTGACTTTTGGACTGATTCGTGAGTAGCATTGACCTCCCCTTTAGTACATTCGGTAGCGAATGCTTCCTCGCTCTTCCCTGCCATTGTTGACTGAAAGCCGCAAAGCAGGGCTTCATGCACCTGACGAAACGAATCGAGCTACTCAGGAGGCACCGCTTCACCAACTCTCCCACGGAACATCAATCCAACGAAATGCCCATATCCATGTCGACTGCACCCATACGCTCTTTCACAAGGTAGAACTGTGACTGTGCCGTCGAATCCATGGAAGTTTTCAACGAAACGGAAGAAGCTTACACTTCTGTCTTATCTTGATGACGAGAGACAGAGCACGAGGTTCTAAAGACTCCCAACGAAGACCAAAGTCGAAGCCATCCACGTGTTCCAGCACCGTGGCCATGACTTCGACCTTGCCAGCGTCTCGAGGCTCCTCGTCTGATCCAACATCCACCTCGTAAACGTCAAAGCATCGTAAACGCTGGCACTCTTTTCCGTTCAAGACAAAATGATGTCACAGAAGACCAAGCCCTGCATCTTGTCGGGTCTAGGGGAACAACGGCCACTACCGGCCTCTTCAGGATCGATAAAGGAGCTTTGGCCCCTTTATCGAACAAAGTCAAGGAATATGACGACTCGCAACGATTTTCCATGATGGGGGAAAGGTCTCTTTCCTCCACACGCGAGTCCACGTCTCTTCATAACCCACTCTACGTATGGAGATTGAAGAGTACCATGTACTATTGCCTTGCGGCCGCGGAACTTGCCGCGAATCTCGTGAGCGTTCAACGGAAGACATGGGTGGTTCCAGAAACGCCTCTGGAAGGTTAGTGATGGTGTGACAGAGTGCGGTGGAAGTCGCGGTTGTTCTCAACACTATTGGCTTGGAATAATCATGGAAGGAGGGATCGTTTTGTCCAGCTCCACGACAGTTGTGAAGCGACGTGCAGTGGCTTGACTTGTCCATGTCTCTCCATTCCATTGCGTGCTCCACAGTGGGCGCGAATTCCACCGAAGGCTCTTCCCGCGTGAATTTTGTCAACTGCCAAATTGGATTTTCGGACACTCCATAGTACTATCAGTTCTTACAGATATATTATGTATTTTGACAGGTTATTAATTACTAGTACAGAAACCCCTCGAGTTAGTCATATCAAGTTTCACAAGGTTTTAATCATATTTCAAAGGTATCGGATTATACAGGTGTAATGACGAAGAAATTCTTGAGTTCTAAATAATTATTTCTACAGGTTATAAATTGTGACAGGTGTGACTAACTCGAGGGATGACCTGTAACAAATTTCTAGTTGGACGAGGTTGAAAGCTTGGCGATCTACAACATAGAGCGAGCTCTATCGCAGATTTTTAGCTGGGCTTGAATCTACTTGGAAACACCAGACGACTTCCTCGCGCTCCGGACGCCACAGTACGACAAATATACCGAAGTCGATCCTCGTGAATGTCGAGCACTTTAGAGATGACATTGTATCGTAGGATTGTGTACTCCTGCACAGCTTCAAACTTCCAGCAGTTAGGCGAGGCTAAAGCGTGCTAGCGTCTAAGTTACCTTGCTCAACCTCTCGCTAAAGCTTGTGATATCACAAGGCAAGCGTACTGTCATACTAGTAGACTTCTTGTAGATTCATACAAATAGGATAGGCAATTAAACTACTACAGCCATTCACAGTCCACGAGACCATCGAGGGACTGTCCATATTTTGAACAATCCGCAATTCCAATGGAGGAGAAAACTTGTGGATATATGTATTTTTCTATGGAGAATTCGATTCTGCAATTACGGATTGTTCAAAATATGGAGACAGTCCCTCGCGGACTGTCAACGATCCTTTCGTCATCTTCATTTCATTGAACAGCTGGACGAATCCTCGTGAAGATTTGGTTGTCCAAAGGTTTCATTCAGCAATTTGCCATCCGCAGCACCAATCTGACCAATATCATGCTCTCCATCACGGCCTTTCCGCGTCGCTTCATCACGGCCAAAGCCCGCACGAAGCTCTTGGCTGCCGTCGCTTCAACGACGCCCCACGTGCCAGTGTCTGTTCGCCATCACTCGACGGCGGAGCTCAACAAGAGGTTCCAAGAAGCAGCCAAGAAGCGTGTGCATGCCCATGCGCAAGAAATAACCGCCGAGACGCCCATGTCGATTGCCTTCACGGGCTTGTACCCTGAACCCATGTGGTACACGACGACGCCACGCACGCCGTACAACGATCCAGCCTTCCCAGGATTGATCGATGGCGCGCTGCACTCGATTGCGATGCCCAACTTGGACACTTGCACCCGTCAAGAAGTGCTCGATTACTTTGACAACACATGGGCTTTGACCGACATGCTCTTCTCGAGCTTCCAGCATGAAGATGCGTTCGTCCAACCACCTCCGCATGGATTGCGCCACCCGATGGCGTTCTACTACGGCCATCCAACTTGTTTCTACATCAACAAGTGTCTCCTTGCTGGCCTCTTGGACAGACCTCTCAATCCTGAATACGAAGATTTGTTCCAAGTTGGCGTTGACGAAATGCGTTGGGACGACATGAGCAAGAATGAAAAGGAATGGCCAAGCGTCGCCGACGTGCAAGCGTACCGCCGTGAAGTCTACGAAATCATCAAGCGTCTCATTCTCACGCATGCCGAATTCGACGACGGCCATGCTCCTATCACGGCAGAGTCCCAGACTTGGGCCGTCTTCATGGGAATGGAACACGACCGTATTCACTTGGAAACGTCGTCGATGCTCATGCAAGAACACAACTTGAACAACTTTGTCAAGCCCGATCTCTTCCCTCCGTACCATCCCTCTGCGCATCGCTCTAGCCCTGCGCTTGTTCCAGTGGAAGGCGTGGATTTCCCGACCAACCCGATGATTTCCATGCCAGGTGGCACCGTCACACTCGGCAAACCTGCTGACTTCCCATCATATGGCTGGGACAATGAGTATGGTAGCAAGACGATCGAAGTGGGTCCGTTCCGCGCTTCCTCTCAGCTCGTTTCGAACGGCGAGTTCTGGCAATTCGTCAAGGACAGCGGCTATTTGACGCAGCGATACTGGTCGACCACTGGCTGGGCATGGCGTGCATTCCGCAACACCAAGTGGCCTCAATTCTGGCGTCCTGATGGACCTCAAGGAAGCCACCGATACAAACTCCGAACGATTTTTGATGAGCTTCCGATGCAATGGGACTGGCCCGTCCAAGTCAACTTGCATGAAGCTCAAGCTTACTGCCGCTGGAAGAACGAAAAGGATGGGAATGCAAAGACGGAGTTCTACCACGTGACGACGGAGCCCATGCACCACTTGCTCCGAGAACCTCGTGACCGCGCTGACCATCCCGTTCCATCGGAAGAAGCCATCTTGGCGTTGCCCAGCGGAGCCACGATGACTACCAGCGCTGGTCGCAACACCAATTTGAGCTACGCGTCGTTCAGCCCTGTCGATGCCATGCCTGCCAACAGCCTTGGTTTCCGTGATGTCTTTGGCAATGCTTGGCAATGGTGCGAAGACAACATGAGCGCTCTCCCTGGATTCCAAGTCCATCCGATCTACGACGACTTCACAGTCCCATGCTTTGATGGCGAACACAACATCATCATGGGCGGGTCGTTCATGAGCAGCGGTGACAATGGCGCGTCGAAATATGCGCGCTACCACTTCCGCCCACACTTCTTCCAGCATGCTGGCTTCCGTCTCGTCGCGTCGCCTGTCGAAAATGACCGCGTTGAAATCATGACGTCGTGCTTGAATGCTCCTCCTCCGCACACTGTGGTCAAGCCATTCCGAACGACGCCTGACGTTTTCCTCAACCAGCCTCTTGGATCGGTCTTTTTGGAAAAGCTCGAGCAACAAGCGTCGACGCAATGGCGCGATTTCAGCCCTGGATTCGACTCGATTGTGATTTCACCCTCGTCGTCGTCGACTGAAATTGCCGAAGCTGCCGCTCGTGGAGCCCTTGTCGTCGTCGAAGAAGGCGTGGAAGTGGATGCCGCTGCGTTGGGTTTGACTCTCGTAAAGGAAGGTGTCTTGCCTAAGATTGAGAAGGAAAGTGCTGACGTCCGACGCGTCTCGATGGTCAAAGTATTGGCGTGGCGCAAGGAAGCGTAGACTTGCCGTTATTTATTCGCGACACCCCGTAGGTGATAAATCGCATAATTTTTGCCAGTGTTTTATATTGAAAACTTTCTCACCAGAATAACTACTGGAATTAATATGCCAATTAAGAAAAATATATACAAAACTACACCTGACATCTACGAAAGAATGTTGTAATATGAGATGCGATGCATGGTGGATTCTGTCAGCCGATGGAAAAGTTGCTGTGCGGTGAATATGAAGACTGCGATAGAAGCCATGGACAACTGCATTAAGCGAGAATTATAAATGCTTAGACGTTCAACGCGCCAGAGCAGTTGTAGAACACCAAAGCGACCTTTTCCCAGCCGGTGATTTCGACCTTGGTCTGGTGTGATTTCAATTGTTGCCAGAGGACATATTCAGGCTTGGATTCGTGGATACTCATGACCTTTTGGAAGTCCGGAGGGTAGTCGTCAGGCTCACCACCGTTGAAGCAGTTGACGTGCAAAAGCAATGCGATCTTTTTCAATTCGGCATACGCTTGGTCGTTGGTCAATCCCTGCGAGATACCCAACGCCACAATCGAGAGTTGGAAGTCAACCGTCTCGATGTTGGCTTGTTTGACGAGCGGAGCCACCTCGTGGTCATTCTTCGACTGGGTGGCCGACTCAGTCGAGCTCGCACTTGCTTGGCCACAACTGGCGTAGAGGTCACCGATCAAGCCACCGAGCTTGTAGGTGTAGCCGAGCGTTCGCGGATCAGTAAGCTTGTAATACTCACTTGGTATACCTTCAAAGTAGCGGCCGATCAAATCATCTTGCTCAATAGGAATCGGGGTGTTGTCACCGACGGTCTTGTGGCTCTGGACGAGAATTTTCGTGTTGGGTCCAATTTCTTCTTGCGTGCCGTCGTTGTACTTGATCGTGCAGCCTTTGAAGGAGCTTTCGTTGGTTTGCTGGCCCTTGTCATCCAAGTTGAGATTTTCCACTTTGCAGTGGTAGAAGATCGTGTGGATCAAATCCGCCATCGTGTGATGGAGATAAAAGATTGGGTCCATGGGAGAGTAAAAGCCGCTCATCATGGTCGATCGAAGGTTCATGTGGACACTGCCGTGAATGCCGAGTTCAATATAGTACGACACGTTGAAAATCGAATTGCCATGGTCGAACAAAGCCGAGCGGACACTCGAGATGCCCCACATAGGCATCGTTGTCTTGTGCCAGTCACCACGGTTGACACAGCCACCGTCGTACGAGCTGAGGGGGCGAGTGTTGACGCACAAAGACGTATGTCCATCGGAGAGTTTCTGGGGATTGATCCCTTGGGTTGAGCCACCCATTTCACGCGCCGCCAGAGAGCAGTCCAAGATGGTGCTGCACTTCTTCTTTTGGAAACCGACATAATCTTGTGTGTAGTCCCAGTATGCCAACGTCAAGCAAGCGTACTTGGGGTCGAGGCTTCGGAGCATGTTCTCATACGCAAAGATAAACTTGCGATGCCAAAACAAAAAGACACACGAGCTGTGCGCTTGGTTGTTGACACGCATGTCATTGTGCACTGAGAGGAAACGCTGGAAGAGACCCCGCTTCATGGCTACTTCCACGGCACTGATGTACAAATCTTTGTCGGCTTGGGAAAGCGAGCTCCAAGCTTGGCGTTGGCGGGGTTTGTTGCACGCGTAAGGGGCTGCAGTAGTCGGCTTTGGGGTGGGTGCAGTGGTAGGAGCTTGAGTTGGGTTGAGAGAAGAAGGAACAATGATCGCCGCGCGAATACCAGGCTTAGAAACACGCTGGCCTTGAGAGCTCTTCAAGTAGCACGTGTTATAGCCAAAAGCGAACAACTTGCAATCCTTCGTGGCCTTGCAAATAGCGCAACAGTCTTCGGCGGCACCGGCAGTGACAGATTGCAAGTCACCGCCATCGTAATCCGTGTCGTCTTCAATCGTGGGGCAAGTTGAGGGGGTTGAGGGGGTGGAGGAGCCCAACGTGGCGGACTGGACGCCGGCTTTTGAGGTGGCACTGCCCTTGCCAGATTTGAGATAGCAAGTCTTCTCAAAGAAAGAAAATGCTTTGCAACCTTGAGCTGCAGAGCAAAGCGCACAGCAGTCTTCGGCGGCATTCGCAGTCACGCCATAAAGGTCGTTGCCAGAATAGCCGACATTGTTTTCAATCGACGAGCATTGCGCACTGGACTTGGACACGGTGCCAGACCGAATACCTGCCTTCGCGACAGGAGTGCCTTGGCTTGACTTGAGGTAGCATGTGTTCCAGGCGTAGGAGAACGCTTTACAACTAGCGTCACCGGAGCAAATATCACAGCAGTCTTCAGCTGCGTTGGCTGGTACACTTCGGAGGTCATTGCCAGGATAATCGACATCGCTCTCAATTGACGCGCACGAGTTTGAGCGGCTCACTGTGCCCGATTGGACTCCGCTCTTGGCAGCAGTACCCCCCTTGGCAGATTTGAAGTAGCACGTATTCCAGGCGTAGGAGAACGCGTTACAGTCAGAGGCAGCGCTGCATTTGGCACAGCAGTCCGCCGCGGAGGAGGCTCCAACGGAGCGAAGGTCGTTACCAGAGTAATCCACGTCATTTTCAATCGATGAGCAAGATTGCTGCAGCGTGGGTGCTACGAGAGCCGCGAAGGCGACTAGCCAGCGCAGGGAAACCATTGGGAATCAAATGGAGTGTTTAGAAATGGTCATAGCGACGGCAGAGCAAAGCATCCCACTACCCGGTCACTGTAAAGGCGGACGGACAATTAATATGGAGGTTTGTATGGCCAATGAACCTGGCTCACCGTGAGCAATGTGCCGCTAGAAAGACACAGACCAGGTTCATGCTCCCGATTGTACAGGAAACCATGATGGTCGTGCTCATAGATAAAACAAGTCTTCCGTCGACAGGAGCAAGCTTTAGACAAGTTTCTGCCGCGCTACAGGCCGTTTGTGCCGTGAACAAGGCAAGACTCGCAGGAATGTGTAATCGGCAACTTCGTAACATGAGGGCGACTATGATCACCATCTTCAATAAAACTTTATAATCAAATACCTTTGTATATAGATACTTCAAAATATTTATTATTACAATAATGGTTTTTCTTATTATGGAATGCAACTTGTTATAATCTATTACTTGTATTAAATTTGTTAACTACTGTGTAAAATTATATTTGATTTGTCCCACGTTTTAAAGAAACTGCACCAAATAACGCGGACCCTAACAAACTATTTTGATGGGTTTCTTCGAGCAAGTTTGGACTATTTCGTACATTTATAAAGGTTGAGAACGCAGTGTTTCTTTATCCAAGTCAAAACGGACACAGGGAATTTTGGGGTCAAAATTATGATTTATAGGTATTTTGAGCATTTCGATAATGTGAAACTGGATGACCTAACAATCCGGAGTTAGCAACTTTTCCCCAAAATTTGGCTGCTGTATCATGTTTCACCCCTGAACTAAAACGACGCTCCTGTGAGCCTACATGCTCTCGGCAAACCAACTACAGACAACTCACAGTTGTGTGACTCGCAGCTGGAGAACAATCACATTTGAAGGCAACAATTTTCTCGGACCAAAATAAGGTATACAAAAACCAAGTACTGTATTGTCTTTTTCACCAAAATTTGTATTTTTTACCAAAATCGAATTCGATTCCAAATCGATTCGACCATACTGAAGTCAAGTAAAAATGGAAAGTATGGCAAAGGTCCCATATTAATTACACGTGTGTCTGGGTGTATTTTACGTGAATTTGGTAAATACTCGATTGTGATTGGCTGATCGATTTGCAGATCGATTTGAAAAATCGATACATTTCGGACCCCCCTCACAATTTCGAATGAAATTGACAATATAACATAAAGGGCAGAACCGACAAATATCCGACAGATCTTGCCACGGGATTGGCCAACCGACGTGATTAGACTTTTTCGATTCGTCAAAAATGAAGACTTGGATTTTATTGGGCGATATGTATGTCGGTCGCCAACATAACACCCAACATATAACATATCACAAAAACTATTGGCTAAAACTCATAAACTTCGGATTTAGTGGTTTCGTTTCACTTGTGAAATCGTCGTCGACATGCCGTCAAAAGAAACGATACAGGACGCATTCTACGGTGCATCCACAAAACGCGCTTACAAAGCCTACCAAACGCAATTCGAGGGGTACGTTCAGCTACACTGTAAGGGTTTGGATCCGCGTCAAGCATCACCAAAAATCTGCACAGACTTCTTTCACTTTCTCGCTGAAGATAAAGACAAAAAAGCACGAACCATAGATCAAGCAAAGTCTGCGCTCGTTGCGTACTTTACATTTCACGGAGTGAATCCCAACCCTGCACAGAGCATTGAAGCTCGACGATATGTAGTTGCTCTACAAAAATATAACAAGCAAAACAATATCGACGAAGAGAAGAAGGCCCACCCTTTGTCTGTCCATGAACTATCAACTCTACTCAATTGTTTGTCCAGTCAGCCTCCTTTCTTAGGCGCTATGCTGCGTTTGCTGTTTTGTGGTTGCTTTATGGATTGCTTTCGCATCAGCGAAATGCTTAATCTACGTTGGAACGATGTGACACTCGTTGAGGACGACAAGGGAAAATATTTGTCAGTGCGACTCAAGTGGCACAAGAAGGCAAAGGTGGTTGAAGAATGTCAAATTTACCACCTTGTCGACGAGACCGCATTCCCTTGCCTTCGTGTGTGTGCTTTTTACGAAGAGTATATCAGTCTGATTCGTGTGTCGTGCGTGAATATCAACAAAGACGCGTTTGTGTTTCCAGCATTCAACTTACACAATCAAATTACTCCTGTTGTGGATTGGTACAAGTGTCTTGACCAAAAGCACTTGCGAAGAATTCTACAAGACATGGTTCAAAATTGCCCAAATTTGGCTATTTGTATCACCTTGCACAGCATGCGTCGCGGCGGCGCTTTCTATCGAGTTTTCGAGTCCCCCCAACGGCGTTTCAACTTTCGTGAACTTATGGCTTGGTGTCGCTGGGGGGACGAAAAAACTTGTTGCGAATATTTGATAACCCGTAGCATAAGCAACGAAATCGACCCCAGGAATCTTCTTCGTGCTCAACATCCAAATCTATTTCACCCATTAAACACGCACATCACCAACCTCACCAACACCGACAACATCGCCCGTTTGCTTGTGAATATGCTTGTGGAAAAGAACTTGATGAAAGAAGTTCCACCGAACCCACCACAAAAACAACGACAAGCAGCAATGGGCGAGTTTCTTGTCCAAAAAGCAATCCCCACAGCTCGTTGTGGACGAGAAGCCTGGCAACAGTGGTTTTTCACTGATCCTAAACAGGGTCATTACTGCGCACTCAAAGATTATACCTCTGACATGATTCGAGAGGACCGAAAGAAATATTCCGAGCGCCTGACATTTTCACTTGCATTCAATCGCTATAAGTCGTACGAGCAACTTGAGAGCCCATACGCCGGGTTTACGGGTTCCTATTTGAAGTTGTTGCGTGAGATTAGACGCAGAAAACGAGAGAATAAATTGTAATCAATGCATTTCATATTCAGTTTTTTACCTAGGTTGATTGCGGCTAAGGTATTATGATTCCATTGTTTGGTCTAACCAGTGGAAGCGACGAATGTGCTGCTTGTCGAGACGGTGTTGCTTGTCAAGACAAAAGGCCAAGCGCAGAGTTTGTAGCTTTGAGGATGATTCACAGCACGCACAACTTAGTCAGCCCAGGGAAACAGCACCTCACAGACTTTGTGTTTTTAGAACACCACGCCACACGCAGAGCTTGGTTGCTCCAGGGCAAAACAGCCCGCCAGAGGTTTGTACAAGCCACAGTACAACGACACACACGTAGCTTGGATGCCAGACTGAAAACGTTCCACAGCACAACGACACACACAGGGCTTGGACGCACCAGGGACAGAGAATATGCCAAACGCACGGCGAAAAGCACAACCAAGCAAAGACATAACGACACACACAACGCTTGGACGCACGAGGGACGGACATCACGCCAAAAGTCCAAGACACGGAGCAACGACACCTGCACAGCTTGGACATGCTAGGGAGGGACAAGGCAAAAGACCAAACGCAGAGCCTAAACAAGTCACAACCACATGATACCAAGAACTGCGACAACGGGACATACATATCATGAGAGGTGACTGGTGCTGGACGCCGCAAAATTTGAAGTGGCGATCGCTCTCATATCATTTTGCACTTCACGGTTGAGAATAATGAAAATGGAAATCCAGAGAAGGAATCCTTATTTTGTCCAATCAATGAAATGTCGGTTGGGAAAGTCGGTTCTTCAGTATTATCTTTACGTAAAAGACCGAAGTCGAGCACAGGAGGAAAGTCGAGCACCAATCAAAGTCCAGTATTCTTCACCGGGGAAACTCTGCAAATTCGATACTCTATATTATCCGGATATTGGTAAATCTTTCCCGACAAGTGCTTGTTCCAAACTAACCTCCCAAACCTGTTGTCTATGATAATTAATACAACCTTCATAAATTATTAGCCTATCCCTAATAGATCTGACCTACTTGAACTTCGCTTTCTTATACTCTAATCACGTTTACAAGTGTGCTCGACTTCGAGCCTGAAAAAATAAGCAAATTGCAACTTAAACCTTAAATTGCATTGCAACTACGACATAATATGCCCTGTATTTATCTAGTCTGGGTTCCTCACGCTCAGATCTTTCTCGAGCTATCTTCGAAATTGTCATATCCCTTCTGGTTGAGGAGAAACCATGAGAGGACAAAAATGGAAAAAAATATGTGCTCGACTTCGGTCTTTTACGTTATATATTTTACATCACAGTTGGTGGACTGAAGAGTATAAGAACAGTGACGAGGTGATCAATTTGATCTACCCAAGAACATTTTCTATATAATTCGTAGGTTTGGGATAGAGATTTGGAGTCAAAACTCTCCTCCGAACACCAACGCAGCATGCTATAATCGTCATTCCTTTATGGCGTGTACAATAATCACCTTTATGCAGGGTGCATAGAACTTCTATGCACACTTTGTGACCGGATTTGCGTGTGCAATGCATCAATCCAGCTTTTCAAAATTAGTGGAGACTAACAAAAGACGTTCACCATGATTCAGAGAGTATTTAAGTTTATAAAGATCACAAGTTTCGACTTAAGTTCAAATGCACGCAATTTAAATGCACGCCCCAATCTTCCTGGTCCATCACTCTTGTCAAGGAGAGAGTGTTGGTACCCCCATTGTCAATAGCCCTATAGCCTTAACGTCGTAATATCCCTAAATATCACCTATACTATAAACAAGTCATGTTCTTGAGAGGAGAGGTTGAATCCAAGAACAGCCCTGTGGTTGAGGGACAAATCGTGTTCTCCAACTGTGAATTGTCTGTAGTGAGTCCCAATGGCTAGCTCGTCTCTAACGTTTTATTTTATCAACTGCAACTTGCGCTGCAAACTGTGTAGCCCCTCCGACCAGTTTCTTGTCCTTGGAATTCTGCTTAATTTTACGGTGGAGCTCAAGTGTGTTTTTAAGGGATATTATCCGGAATATGTGCTGATTATGGCGTTTGCTCCCACAAGACCGGGAAAATGACAAAGGTTGCATGCATACTGCTGACATTCCACACATTCGATGCCGTCGACGCCAAGAGCTCGACCGATGGCATCATTGTCTACTCGACGTGCTCCGTCATGGTCGAAGAAAACGAACCTGTTGTCAACTACGCTCTTCGCAAGCGCTGTCAAACTCGCAATAAAATAAAGAACTCCCTTTTTGGTGCATGTTGGGGGATCGCTCCGTCGAGTCATTGTCCTACAGAAAGTTTTACACTCCACCTCCGCTTCGCTCCGGTGGGCGCAATTTTCTGGGCGAATGTCTGGTGGGTCTGGAAAGGATGTCCTTGTTGCGTAAAATTAATTTTGACCAATTATATTCCTGGATTTGTTGCAATATGGGAAATATTTATTATAAGTGATTATGATTGGCTGAATAAGAATTTCAAAGAAAACACGCATGAATTGATTTGCGATTTCGATTTACAGTCAATCGCTGCACGATTCGAATTTCGAATCGAAAGCACAATAGAGTCGTTTTTTAAAACGACAGTACTGTGCTTTTGCTGTAAATTTCCATTTTTTGCGTGATTTCTCAATTTCAGCACAATGACGCCTGAATCGCGCTCGAGGGAAAATATGGGGATAAGCTGCTTTAAAGCGGACCCTTCCAAGCTCTACTATTACTTATCATCAATTTTAAGTATTATTCATTGTTGTGACGAGCAAAATCCAAATCGTTGCCACTTGTAACCTACTGTTTCATCCAGGATTCGTAAAATCGACATGATGAAAAGGTAGTGAGCATTTTGCTCAGTCATAACAGCCGTATTTTGCGTCACACGCTCCCCGTGTGTTCTCTAAGAGAATTTTGAATCATCTCGTCTGTCTACATGAGCGGACGAGCGTGGACAAAGGAGCATGATCGATGATGGTTCAGTGGTGTCTCGACATTGTTGTTTATAATTGACCAATCAAATCAATCTATAGTATATTTTTATCCAATCAGAGGCGTGATCGATTGGCGGCTTGCGTGATTCGATTGCGCAGGAAGTGGAAATTTGTACCAAATCAACAATATCGTGCGGAATAATTTTGACGCAACAATTGACGCATACAAATTTCATGTGAAAATGGATTGAATGTTTCGATCATTCAAAACATTATAAATTACACTATTTAATGGTAACAATCAAGATCAATATAAGAAATTGTTTCTGAAAGCTTCAAATAGTATAAGCTTCAATTAATTGAAACATTTTCAAACGTTTTGTCGTTACTGGAAACATGATACAGTAATATCAAGTTTCCAGTAACGACAATACTGGTATAATTATCATCAAACCACGTATAAGCGCGATTGGATATTGATCTAGCAAATCCATAATAAATTTGAGAGTCTCCGTTCTTTGCTACTCAACTCCTTGATTTCCCGTGGCAAGAGCATCGTCGTTTCGATGAAACAAATTTTGTCTCCACCATGCCATCTTTTGTGACAATCGGGCATATGACAACCGTCCTCCTTGAGGTGAGGCAATTTTCGAACCAAAGGAAAGACTGAGAATGCCGCAGAATACAAGGTGAAAACAAAGTAAACTTGGATGGCACTGCGTTACGGGCATTGAAATTGTCTCTGCCATTGTGGAAGTTCACGGCGAAGTCATACACTACGGAGTAACTAAAAAATGCCGAATCAAGCATCACGATAATTTTCCAGTCGTTTCACGTTTATTCGCTGTCTTCCATTATGAAGACAATGACATCCCCTTCACAACTTGTGAAATTAATGATTGTATATACTAGTATTACTATACCCTCATTACATTATAATATATTAACTTTAAGAGATATAAAGAAAGTCTGATGAAGTTAATATTCTGTAGCATTTGATTTCCCATGTTTCCTTTCACTTTTTATTCCTTTAATAAATAATATTTGTCCTGGCAAGGTTAGCTGCGTTTATCTTCAACAAACTTGCACGACATACGGCGCAGCGTCAAAGCAACAAACTTGCACGACACACAGGGCAGCGTTTTGCCCGACAGCCTTCGTTTTGCCTGCAAATCCAGGTGCGAAGCTGGATCAAAGTAAAGCCATTACTTCAGTTCTTCGTGGGGCTGAACATTGTCATTACACAAAGACCTCCTCTTGGCGTACTTAACTGAGGGCGGGACCCTACCTGCAGTACGAGGAGAGTCACAGCTATCGGAATAAACACGCTAGGTACTCAATTTATAGATTCCACTTGCCTGTGGGCCAGCAGGCCGACTTGTCAATTCGATGCAATGGACTCGATATGGATATGACAAGGCAATGGCCACGGGCTGTCTAGTACGTCGACTACAAAGCCTAGCGGACGGCTGTAGCAAGCTCCTCGCCGTTTACTTCAAAAGCTACGGTGAGCAGTTGGTCTGATGCTCCCATTCATTTCTCACGCAATTGTCACTGCGACACGCTCGACTGGGCATTGTCAAAGTGCGTTTTCATGATGTGCCAAAGTGAAATTGCATTTTCGGCTCGGTAAAGTTCAGAAATCAAGTGGCTGCGAGTAATGGCCAAGTTGCGATATTTATTAGAGCGCCACTCTGCTGGAATATGCATGTCAAATGGAACGCTCTCTCGCTCGCCATAAAATTACAACACCACATGGCCGATTCTGAATGGCAATTGATGCGGATCAATGGCAGCAGACGCCCCTAGCTGCTCTCCCAGTTTTCAATTCACAGGCGAGTGACCAAGTGCCCAGCATGGCGCAAGCTTACCAATCGGTGACGACTCCCAACGAGCAGAAGAACTACGTCAACGATGTTGGCCAAGTGGAATGGGGTGCCATTCCCTTGAACGCTGCTTTGGACAAGCTCAAGGCGACCCGTGAAGGTTTGAGCACGGCCGAAGCCCAAAAGCGTATTTTGGAACATGGACCCAACAAGTTGCCCGAAGCCAAGGTGAACCGCTTGATGGTGTTCTTGGGCTTCATGTGGAACCCTTTGTCGTGGGCCATGGAAGTGGCTGCTATTTTGTCCATCGTCTTGTTGGACTTTCCCGATTTTGCCTTGATTTTGGCGCTTCTTTTGTTGAACGCCTGTATTGGTTACTTTGAAGAAATGCAAGCCGGTGATGCCGTCGCCGCCTTGATGGGTCAATTGGCCCCTGAAGCCAAGGTCTTCCGTGACGGTGCTATTGCCAAGATCCCCGCTGACCAATTGGTCCCTGGTGATGTGATCCGTGTCCGTTTGGGCGATGTGTTGCCTGCCGACTTGAAGTTCTTGGAAGGTGATCCGGTCAAGATCGATCAATCTTCGTTGACGGGTGAATCGTTGCCAGTGACCAAGTCGACCGGTGACGAAGGTTACTCTGGTTCGGTGTGCAAGCAAGGTGAAATCGAAGCTGTGGTGACCAACACGGGTGTGAACACGTTCTTGGGTCGTGCTGCGTCTCAAATCGCCGGCGCTGAATCCCATGGCCGCTTGCAAGAAGTATTGACGACTGTCGGTAACTTTTGCATGGTGTCGATTGTGTTGTGGTGCGTCATTGAATTGATTGTGCAAATGGGCTCCCGCAAGGACGAAAACCCCTGCTTGATCATCACGGATGGTTGCTTGGGTGTGGCCAACATCTTGGTGTTGATTGTCGGCGGTATTCCCGTTGCCATGCCTACGGTGTTGAGTGTGACGTTGGCCATCGGTTCGTCTGCTTTGGCCAAGGAAAACGCGATTGTGACCCGTTTGACATCGATTGAAGAAATGGCGTCGATGGAAGTGTTGTGCTCGGACAAGACTGGTACGCTTACGTTGAACAAGTTGAGTGTCGACAAGGACAACCTCATTGCGTACAACGGCTTTGAGAAGGAGCAAATCTTGCGCGATGCTGCTTTGGCCGCCCGTACTGAAAACAACGAAGCGATTGATATTGTGTGCTTTGAAACGTACCCTGGAAAGGACACGTTGTGGCAAAAGTACACGTTGTTGCACTACACTCCGTTTGACCCCACGACCAAGCGCACGATTGCCAAACTCCGCGAAAACGACACTGGCCGCATCTTCCGCACGTGCAAGGGTGCTCCTCAAGTGTGCTTGGACATGGATGTGAATGCTGAATCCTTGCGTGAAGAAGTGGAAGCTGTGATCAACGAATATGCCAGCCGCGGTTACCGTGGTTTGGGTGTGTCTATCTCGGAAGGCGATGTCGACCTCGACAAGGCTGAATGGAAGTTGGTTGGTTTGATGCCTTTGTTCGATCCTCCTCGCCACGACACTGCTGAAACGATTCGCCGTGCTATTGACTTGGGTGTGGCTGTCAAGATGGTCACGGGTGATCACCGTGTGATTGCTATTGAAACGTGCCGTCAATTGGGAATGCCCACGAACATTTTGGACACGAGTTTCTTCAACCAAGCTCCTCCTCCTGGCATGAACTTGGCTCAATTGGTCTACGAAACGGATGGGTTTGCCCAAGTGTTCCCTGAACACAAGTTTGAAATTGTGCGTCACTTGCAAAGCTTGAACAAGGTTGTGGGTATGACGGGTGATGGTGTGAACGATGCTCCTGCTTTGGCCCAAGCCGATATTGGTATTGCCGTCGATGATGCCACGGACGCTGCTCGTGCTGCTGCCGATATCGTGTTGGTGTCTCCTGGTTTGAGTGTGATCATCACTGCTATCCGCATGAGTCGTGAGATTTTCTTGCGCATGAAGAACTACGCCATGTACTCGATTGCGATGACTGTGCGTATTGTGTGCACGTTTGGTTTGTTGACTGTGTGCTACAACTGGTACTTCCCAACGATTTTGGTTGTCGTGTTGGCCATTTTGAACGATGGTACGATTTTGACAATCTCGAAGGACAATGTGACGGCTAGCCGCACGCCTGACTCGTGGAAGTTGAAGAGTGTGTTCATCTCGTCGATCTGCTTTGGTTTGTGGTTGACCTTGAGTACGATTGTGTTGTTCTCGATCACGTACCAATCGTCTGCTTTCAGCGGCTTTATTGACTCGGAAGACTTGTGCGTGAACTGCATCAAGGACCACTGCAATGACTACTTTACTCAATCGATCTTGGAATGCTCCGTGAACTCGAACTCGAGCGGTTGCGGTGAATTGGACGGCTCTGTGATGAAGAACTCTGACTATGTTGCTTTGGGTAACGCCCGCATCAACTACGTGAACGGCTACTGGGCGAAGTACGAAGAAAAGTACAGCAAGACTCGTGCCGACTTGTTCAAGCACTTGAAGGGCAACCACATCAACGACTTGCCCAATGATGTCGAACCTGAAGCTGAAGAAACGTACCAACAATTCTTGCACCAATACACTGTGGGTCAATCCAAGTCTGCCTACGGCTCGGACAAGGAATACAGCGTCCCCCAAGCTGCTGCTCGTGCCAACGGTGTGTCTTTCATCGGCCACGACTACTTGCCCTTGACGAACGGTGTTGGTTTCTGCGACTACGTGTGGGGTTACTCCAACTTTAACTCGACGTGGTCCAAGAGCCACAAGTTGATCGGTCCTGGTATGCAAAAGAAGGATGGTATCTTGCGTGGTTTCATCTACATGCAAGTGTCGATCTCTGGTCAAGCTTTGATTTTCGTGACGCGTACGGCTGGTATCAACACTTGGTTCTTTGCCGAGAAGCCTTGCGACTTGTTGTTGATTGCTTTCGTGGTGGCTCAAGTGGCTGCCAGTGTGATCGGTGCTTTGGGTTTCAACGGCTATCCATCTGACCGTGTGGCTGTGATCGGCTGTGGCTGGGGTTACTTGGTCATTGCTTGGTTGTGGTCGATTGTGTGGCAATTCCCTCTCGACTTGATCAAGTTTGCCGTCAACTATGTGTTGAACCAATCTGCTTATTCCAACACTGCGTTCACGTCACGCATCAACGCTGGCCACCCTTCGATGGCCCACAGCAAGGTGACTAGCGTCGCTCGCTCAATCCGCGCGAGCCGCACCGTTGCTTAAGCCTGTACTTATACGAAACTTTAGTTCTAGCAGTTGTAGCTAGCCAGAGTTACTAAAAGATGAATAAACATTGAAACTTTATAACTCCTGTCGTTCTGTCAAAGAGACGGCGTTGACGCCGCTCTTCTTGGACTCTAACCCTTCTGCAAATAAATGACCTATAGTTAATGTCTCTGGTGTTGCTGTCGGAGCCAAGGGGGGAGTTTTACGGTGTGGCTGTAAGTATACAAACTGCAAAAAAAGTCTCTCACGGTGGTCGAAAGCACGACCCAAATCAGAAATTAATCGATGACGCTTTAGTTTTCAAGAACAAAGTCTAATACCTGGTATTTGGTAACTCAGGTCGAGAGTGTAAAAAATGCGAAACGTGCCTCAGGGCATGTGTTGCCGATTTACTTTTCCCAGCACACTCATGCCTGTACACTACATAACTATGAGAGCGCGTTCGGTGGCAACGAAATATTGTGATATTTCATTTCATGAAATTGCTATATTTGATTCAAGCAAAATATCATTATTTCACAGATACTATTAACGTTATTGTGCTTTTGCTGTAAATTTCCATTTTTTGCGTGATTTCTCAATTTCAGCACAATGACGCCTTGAACCGCGCTCGAGGGAAAATAGGGGATAAGCTTCATTGAAGCGCCCCCTCCAAGCTCTACTATTACTTATCATCAATTTTAAGAATTATTCATTGTTGTGATGAGCAAAATCCAAATCGTTGGCGCTTGTAACCTACTGTTTCATCCAGGATTCGTAAAATAGAAATGATGAAAAGGTAGTGAGCATTTTGCCCAGTCATAACAGCCGTATCTTGCGTCAAACGCTCCTCGTGGGTCCTCTAAGAGTATTTTGTATCATCTCGTCTGCCTGCATGAGCGGACGAGCGTGGACAAAGGAGCATGATCGATGATGGTTCAGTGTGTCTCGACATTGTCGTTTATAATTGACCAATCAAATCAATTTGTACTACATTTTTATCTAATCAGAGGCGTGATCGATTGGCGGCGCGATTGGACTAGCGTGATTCGATTGCGCAGGAAGTGGAAATTTGTACCAAATCGACAATAATAGTATCGTTTTATTTCAAGTGCGTTCGGTTTGCATTCAAATTTCATGTTTTCACTTGTATCCGGTTCATACGCTCGCTAACCGGAAGTACATTTACCGATGCTGCGCCAGTCAACGCCGACGTTCGTAGCATCATTGCGCGTTGTATACCAACTGGTAATCAATAGTATGAACGAGCGTTGACGACGGTGCTTGTGTTAATATTAATAATTTACACAGTTGAGTGGTGCTCAATTGTGATTGATTGTTTCATAGATGAAGGAGTAATAATTTCATTTTCGAATTGTTGAGCTTATCGTTGAGTATGACGGCATTTCTCAATTTTTGTACAATCTATTTTAACCAGTAGTTTCAGTGCAATTTTATTTATAGCCAATAGATATGTCATTTAGAGTTATAAAGCTCTTTTAAATAAAAAAATCATCCAATCAAAACGTTCGATTATCACTTTGGATATTCTATCGGAATCCATTAAAAATATTTCTTTAAAATATACAATTCGCAAGGTAAAAAGATTAATATGTTATCTACAAAATCTCACCAATGTGAGATTTCCGATCGACTGGCCAATCAAAAAAATTATTCAGGTGAGATTTCAATTTCTATTGGCCAAAATAACTAAAAGTCTGCGTCACGTGAGATTTTTCTGGGGATATTTGGGTTGT
Organism: Aphanomyces euteiches; assembly: GCA_021527685.1. Taxonomy (NCBI): domain Eukaryota; phylum Oomycota; class Saprolegniomycetes; order Saprolegniales; family Verrucalvaceae; genus Aphanomyces; species Aphanomyces euteiches. The sequence continues at coordinate 654,716 of JAJGMV010000284.1, forward strand.
TTTTGTGTGATTTTTTTTGCAAGTCATTTGTATGGAAATCGCACTCATCTCATTTGATACATTTTCGAAGTCAGTCTAAGACAAAGCTTACTACTTATAGAAATGAACTCAAGGAGCTTTATTGATGAAACATTAGTATATTAGACCTCAATCACTGCTGACAATCTCTGGAGTGCCGCGCTTCGCGCGGCATTGCAGATTTTTGCGTGCTCGAGTAAGCCGCAGCGCGACGCATACAGTACCTTCTCTCAAGCAAAACACACACATAAATATCGCTATTCTAACATCACGAAATGAACTTTGTCTACTTGTAGTAGTTTCCATCTACAGATATGTCAATAGTCTACATCTTGGTGGGAACAAGAGCTGTGGCAAACTTTCTGCTCACTTTTGTCGACGATGGTCAGTTGGAATTGTGAGCGGTATGATCTCAGGAGAAATTCTATGGTGTACAGGTGGTCAAGCTAGGCTATTTGCATCGAGTGAATGATGTCGAAACGTTCAAACACATACTACTCTGTTTTGCAACTTTTGTCAGCAAAGATACGATCGTATACTAGACACAAGTATAAGAAATCTGTATTTAAAAAGTTAATCCACCAAACACGCTAGCTAAAGAGTCCATACGATCTTCCTCCTCAAGGCGTTCATTCATCAATTCTAAAGCCGCAATCTCGCCATGAGTCGTTTTTCTCCTGGGAATTTTGAATCTGTTATCGCCCTCATGTTCAATGATAACCTTCATGACTCGATGAAGAGTCATGAAAGTCTTTTCCAACGTTGTCGATTCCAACGCCTTGACTGAGCTTTCAACAGCATCGATGAGTTCTTCAAGGGAGCGACATTCCAAGCGTTGTTGCAAGGCTTGAATAAAGTAAAAAACAAGATCTAAGACATTTAGATCAGGTGACTTCGGTGGCTGGAAGCGAATCTCAATGTCCCAACCGCCACTTACACAAGCTTCGTCAACATTGCTGTGACCATGCGTCAGATGGGCTGGAGCATTGTCCTGTTGGACAATAATCTATCCACCATTTAATCCACTTGGCCAAACCCACTTTTACTTGATTGCTGGCAACAAGAGAGAGTGGTGACGAACTCTCGATAGACCTCTCCGTTGACGTTCACAGGAGAAAGCAACCAAACACCCGCAGCACGATTTTTACTTGTTCTTTGAGCTTGAGTTCTTCTCACAAACGGCCAGCAACCAATCTTCCCGTCCCATCCTTATCTTGTTCGAATGACGGCAACGAGAAACATCACTTTCGTGATGTGCGACTTGTTTTGAAGAGGTCTTGGCATCAATTCTTCATCATGCCACAGATTACACGTGCGGCGGACCTTCGTCATAAAGAACCATTTTTCGTCGACATGAACAACATCTAAAGAGTAGTTGTTCATGTCGATGAAATTGGTGCAAAAGTTCAATCTTGCTTAATCTTGCTTCCTCCTGTTTGTTGCTTAAGGCTGGTCGGGTCCAGTTGGATCTTCGGCTCATCCACTTGGACTTCACATACGACCACAGTACAAGCACGGAAACTCCTGTTGCCTCAGAGAGTGAACGGTAAGTTTGACGCTGGTGGATGTCGACGGATTTAACCAGTTCTTCAATTTACTCCTTTGAATAAGTCTTCTTGGCCCGTGATTTTGTCATCACTCGTATCTCAGTCAAATGGGAAATATAATACACAAAAAAATACACCGTTTATCAGCTCATTGCGAGGAATCATATCCACTACTTTGTTTGCCAATCAGAGATCAGTAAACGTTTCATCTGGTCTTGCTGACAAAAATTGCAAAACAGAGTAGTAGTGTAGAACATCGTTGAATGAAATGTGTGCCTGCCTCTGAAATAGATCAAAGGCTCGAGCATCGCCTGAATGGGGTATAAAAACATTAGTGATTTCTTTTGAATAATACGTGTCCGTATTAGATTGGCGATATGGTGCTATCAAACATCCCAAATACTTCTCTAATGTTGCCTTCAGTTTTCGTCAAGCAGTTCATGCATTCAATCTATTTCAACCAAATATAGTCGGTGAGATTGGCGGTGGGATCTTCTGTCGGAATTGTGATGGTTTATTTTCAGTTATTCCAATCCAATCACAATTTCTGTGATTGGATTGGTTGTGATACAGCAACAAACATTCTCCAAGGAAGCCCCGGGCGGCTTTAGGCCGTAAAGGGAAAAAAGAAAAAGTTCCTCGGCCCCGGCCAGCCTGAGACCGTCAGAAAAATATAATCTCCATGGCCCAAGATAATCTTCATGGCCCCGGCCGGCCCGAGGCCGCCAAACTAAATCTAGTTTATATGTAATTATGTTTGGCAACATGCTGTATCACCGAAAAATGTATCGCCCAATCAATGATCACAACCGACAAAACTAGTCGGTTTTCCAATCAGAAAATAGGATTCATGTCGGTTTGGTGCGATATGTTAACACATTGGATTGAGCCCAGGTACATGTATGTCCTAAATATAGGAGATAAACATATCCGAAAGGTCGTGCGAAACCATTTGCGGATACTCACAGTTATGGCAACACACTCGCTCAAAGGACTCGTTCCGTCAACCACAGCAAAAACGGTGGGTTGCATCTGAAAACGTTCCGTTCGACCACGTTTTGCAATGTATTTCAAAGGATTCAACAGCTACGGTTTTGGAAGCTGTGATGGATAAGCTCGGCGTTTTCCTTGCGTTTGACGAAGGCGACCGTGGACACAAGCTTGCTAAGACTTCAGTCATACAATACTACTGTCAAACAAAGAACTAGATACGTGAGGCAATCCCCCACTTGAAAGACAATACAGGACCGTTTGCAAATAATGGATTAAACGCTCGACAAATACTGCAAGCGACGCGAATAAGGTAACATTGTAAAGAAACCATGTACAGAAAACGAATTGAAAACGCTCACGTGACATATTTATAAAAGCGCTAAGTGTTTGACCGATTATCAAGACGCTGCTAAGCGTCTGATCTTTAACACGTCCAGCAGCGACACCTAGAGTCGACCCAGGTGGTGTTCTTACAGTCACCTTCGTACAAATCAAGACGAACAAGCGCTTTCACTCTTTCCAGTCGCATGTGCCGAGACGTGTCCGCTGCTCTCTTGCGCGTTGGCTCCTCTGTGCAAGAAGTCGCCGCATCAAACGCTGCTGAGTGATTTGCCGCAATCGAAGGGTGTGGAAACAATTGAGTATGGTCGAGGTGTTCCACTTGTCGCACTGCTTGACCCTTATTGTAGCACTGAAAGCTGGAGTATCAGATGCTTCTCCAACCACGTCGATTGACACAAGCGCTGGCGTCCATACGTACATCAATCAAGTACTCAAGCGAGTCGTTGGTTCCTCCAAATTGATACAAGACATGACATCCTATAGCTTCTGACGTGGTTGTGCGCAGTATGCTAATGCTGACAGTTCCATTCAGTTGCAGTAGATTTTCGCGTGGAATCTGACTTCCACAAACAAGGCGTTTGCATACATATGCAACACGTCTATAAAAGATTAGAAGATTGCCAAAGTGTTCAGCGGATGGACATCAGCGAGCACGATTCAAAGGCCTATCTTGGAGGGCTTGAGTGCAACCGAGCGAACGGTGGTGGATCGCGCTCGCAATATACATAGTAGTGGCTTGGCCAGTGATTGCTTCAATGTGGCTCAAACGCTTGGAATTGCTGATGGCTGATGGAACAGCCAATCAGAACTCTTTCAAGGAATGGCAAATCAAGTCACTATATAAAATTTCATATAGTACAGACTGCGAGTGTGCCGAATTTTCAAGGCGTTATCTTTATGTCACGTGACAACAAAGGCGCTCCATGGAAGAGTTCGACAAACTGGGAGGATGTCAGCTCATGTCCGACGCAGCACAGAACCGCTAGACCTATTGGCTCCACCTAAATCCCCCTCCAGGTGTCGTCAGGTGCGGAGAAGCTCACTACCCATCGTTTCCCAGCTTTGAACTCATGAGGCTGAATGCCAGCTTCTGACACCATCTCCATTGCCATAATTCGCAACATTTCTACAGGTAGACCGTCTCGTCCCATGCTCTGAATCCATTGCACGAGCTGCTCTTCGATGTGAGAGGGCAGTGTGGTGCCAGTGCCAAGTCCTCGCACAAACTTATGTTGCGATGACCTTGGGTGTGTGGCTTTGGACAAGTAATAATCTTTTGCAGAAACCCATCCATATATTTTCTTTGGTGTGCTTTTTCGCTGAGTTGGTCACAACGTTGAGTACATTGTATCCAGTCCTACAGGCATTTCGCGAGATTCATACAGCTGGATGACCTTCAAGCGATGGGGGTAGTCCACAATCTTATTCTTGAACTGCTTTGGCTGCTTTTTGGAGCCGTGCATAGAAATAGGGCGTCCGCGAAAGACATAGCTGGGTCGTTGTAATGTTTCCGCCGGCGTCAACGATTTGCATGGCGAACAGAGACACGAATTGGTCAGGCATCACATGAAGACGGAGCCAAGGCATTTCAAGAATTCTTCACCAAAATTCAGACAATGACCGAAGTTGAACGCATTAACCTTATACCCAACGCTTATTAAACGGCCATCAAGTATGAAATTTAACGAACAAGGCGTTAAACAGTCGTGGTGAGAAGACTTTTTGGGTCAAATGTGGTGGGAGTACAGAAAACTTGCACACTGGAAACACGGAAATGCAGGCTGAGATTGAGGGATCACAGGAAATGTAACGGATTACACTGGAACAGTGGAATCACAAAAGTGAAACCTCACATCGAGTGAAATTTCCTATATTGATCTGACTCCATTGGGAGTTGAGAGGATATATCCTCTTTGGAAGAACTGGGCACTCTGGAACCGTCTGCGGCGCTTCTCGCTGTGTAGTGTGCTTGCAGGAAATCGTATTGCCGGCCAGACACTATGGGTACACTAACAAGAGAATTCACAAGCAAGAACGCCAGAACGACCACAAAGCCACGAAGTCATTCTTGTACTCCGTTACTTTGTGGTCGTTGTTTGCAATCAAATAAAACCCCGCATGCCTTTGATGTAGCCTAGCTTCCATTTTATACCAGCAAGTGGAAGCCCAAGTACTCTAATTAGGTATTCATTATATCCTGTTGTAAGAATGGTAGCCAAAGTGGGACGAATTGTCGTTGGCAAACGACCACGCAAGGCGACATTAGTGCAGGGTGGGGAGCAATTTCATTACAACAGGAAAAGCTCCGACGCTCATGTTTTATCAAGCATTCATTCCTGTTACGAAGGAATGCGCCTTTGCCAGTACCGACTGGTTCATCTACGCCACCATTGACACTAGAATCGACGACTGTCCTGTTAGCACTAGAATTGGCGCGAATGCTGTAGCTGCAAGTAGTTTAGCGACCTAGGATAATCATATAGCGCACGCGTATACCTTGTTAATAGAGTCTTCGTGCAAACAATCTACAGTGATATAAGGTTAGACTAGTGAGTACGGTGGACTTACGTCTGTCTTTCAGGCAGTCGTCTACTCTGAGGGATGGATTTTTAGCTCAGTAAGTATTTATTGATGGCGGATATCTCATGCAGCTACAGTGAACTAGTGACACGGTATCACTAAAAACGGAAAGAATGAACATTAGTTTAGCTCTGAAGGATGTCTTGTTGCTCTGTGCGTTTGTTGAAATGTGCTGTCAGACCTGCAAGCAGGGCAGATTCCACGGACACTGCCTCTTCAGATTGAACGCAGCGATGCTAACTCTTGAGTGCTGCCTTCCAGGGAATTGAGTCCTCACAAGGACGAGAGTATCATGACAGGTTTGAATGTGCTGTGTCAGTGGGATTTATTATGCGAATTCGGCAGCTAGCGCTTGTATCAGCACGGGGAAGAGGACACCCAAAGCCGTCCACAGAGATCGTGTCGTTCTCCTGGTGTATAAAACGGAGGAGTACAAAGCTTACCGTGTGCTGAGCTGCTGTGCAAGCTACGTGAGGAGCATTTGCGATGGTGTATATGCAAAGGAAATGTATGACCTTGGTAGTTAAACAAAGAATTTAAAAATCCAACTCCTCCTCGTGCATTGAACCTCGATTGATTCTAGGACGTCAACGCAAGTTGCCGTCAAGAAATTCATCGTTTCCATCGTCGCATGGTCTTGGGCGATACGATATGTTTTGCAATTTTCTTGGAGAGCCTTCCAAACCAGGTGGTATCTGGTCTATGCGACAGCATACATCAATGGAATGTACACAAATGCGATTCCGCACCCACACAGGACAGCTGCAACGTATATGGTCATCTGCTTGAACTACATCCCACCCTGTTGCTGGTTGCATGTAGAGTTCAAGGCGTCGCAAGTTCCAACTGATAGGGTTTCTTGGACTGAGTTCGGGATTGCAGGCAACTGTAAATTCCAAATGCTCATCATCTGGTGAATACTTTTGAGTAGTAAGATGGCGTACTCTCCAAATCATTGGATTTTCCGAGACCAAGGCAGATACTTGTAGTAGATGTTTTGCTTGTATTTTTTATAGTGGTGCTGAGTCCGCTACTCACAGTCGTTTCACTCGCCCATTGGGCCCGGGCTCTTGATTCCTTCCCCAGCAGATGGCCAACTGCTTGAATCAGATGTGGCACATGACGTTTTTGATTATTCAAGGTGCATATTTTGTAACGCTCTCAATTTACTCATTGACTTGCTTAGGCTTAACGTTAACCGATCAAAATGGGGCTTGTTTCTCTATTATTGTGTTGATATTGCAATTGTTTGAGTTGGGTAATGAATTGTGACGCTTTAGTTGCATGCATCAATGCAAAGCTGATACTCAAATTTATCAAGCTACATATCGCATCTAGAAGGCTTGGGATAAATGGGAGCCGATGTAACCATCGCGCGAAGAACAATCTAGGCTAAACGAACCTGACGACGGTCTCAACTTGTTTGGCGTTGGCGTTTCTTCTTTTCAACATGCTCTTCAGCCATTGAGATATAGCGAGCCATGACATTTTGAATAAATGTCTGTGTCTTGAGCGCGCAAGGGGTGCAGGGACGTGTGGAAAATCGTCAAGGCCCACACTAAGCGCAAATCATATTTCTCTTCAGATCAGGTAAAATTAGCGTGGACAATCTTCCACAAGCTACGTGTTCCACCGAACATTTTCTCAACGAGAACGCAGTCTGAGGACACACATCCGCTCAAGTTCTTGGAGCGTCACATTGCCATTCTTGGGCTTCTTCGTTGGGCGAATGCTTCGAATCGCGTCGCCGACGACTTGGTATCCTTTCTCCTGCAGTGTAACCCGAAAATTTGGCAACGCACTTGATCCTTCGCCAATGTCGACCATCTTCTTCTCGTGTTCTGATTTTGACAACATTTGGTGTCGATTGGCATTGCAACGACCCTTCAAGTGTGTAGCCGTATAACTTGTGTTTTGGAGACAAGCATCGCTTCACGTCGAGAAAGGGTCCATTGGGGCGATATACTGGCTGAAATTTGACGGCAGTTGCATAGAGAGCTTCGGGATGGCTCAAAAAGTAAGGACCATTTCACGCTGGTTCTTCTTCTGAACTTGGGTCACGACCTGAGAGACCAGGACAGGTTCGACGAGGCGCATCATGCGCATTGCCATCTTCTCAAATGTTGGGAGTGAAATCTAGAAGTCAGCTGCACGCTTATCCCTAATGTTATAGTGTCTGAGCAGTGAAAGTAACATAAAGAACGCGTCCTTAGCACTTACGCTGTTCTGCAGCTGCGTCCCTCGTACTGTACCAAGATGCATTCACCTCGCATTCACAAAGCGACCAATGTCGGTTGAACTCAGAGAGGCTGAGGTTCATCATCGTAATAAAGGCTTGGGTCACTTGGCTAGCGTATGAGTCGATGTATGACGTGTTAAAGTAGCCAAAGTTTCGTCATCTTTGTTTTCTTCCAATACACCCTTATAGAGGAGCGACGCTAGGCGGAGGTTCTAAGCTTCTTCTTCGTTCGACGCGTCTGCAAGGCGAATCAACATATCGCGAGGAATGGCTGCTTTCCTTTTTGGAAAATGGTTGATTTCATCTACTATTCTTGTTCGTCTCTATCTACACCACTCATTGCTTTGACACATGCGTAATCTGCTTTGCGAAGCGTATGTGTCTGTGGTGCTCATGTTGTCGATTAAGTCATTGATTTTTCATCTACCAAGTTTGGGAGGTATATCAGACCGAGGATATATCTCCTCAATAAATTTATCGTTGCATGAACCACTCGTTTTTTATGATTGGGTCAATTGAAACGATGTGGCTAATACATCGCAGATAGCTCGTGTGGCGTGCGAGTTCAAATGCAATTTGCTACTGTTCATTTCTAGCTGTGTCTAGTATGTTAAGAGTAATGAGCGTCTGATTATATGTTACGCAGTTAAACATGCGCTAATTCGTTTGATTGTAATAGCGAACGTTAATCGACCGCACCATTTTCGTGAATGGCATGTGAGACTATGCCATATCAACAGAGAAACAGTACCTCGTTTGTTGAGTTGACTTCTGGATAGATAAAAGGCCTGCTTTATCTGCATGTTGATAGTTTAAAAGATATAAAGTTATTTTGTAATACTTGTTTTGTAGCTTAACAAAGTCGTATGTCCTATAAATGGCACGTTGGATCTAAACATCATGATCGTTTAGGATCTCTCCACATGGACACACGTGGACCTCTGAATCAATCAGGATTCTACGGCACAACTACTGTTGTGACATCCGCAGTGACTTCTTGGTTATGGACGATGCTTCATCATATCGTTGCACAAGACCAAAGATCAAATCCCTTACACAATTTAAATCATTGTGAAATTGGCTGAGAGGCAAACTGATAAGGTTATTCGTCGAGTTGAAACCGGTGGGAGGGTCTGAAATTAACAATAAGGCGCTCCTGAAATTCTACAAAGAGCTAGGAATTAAATATGAAAAGTCTGATCGATCTTCGCCAGAGGAGAACGGGTCTGCTGAGAGAGATCACCAGTCCAAGTTTGCTAAGGTTATAGTATTCTTTTTGTTACTAACCTTAGTGCAAAATGGTGACCCGAGGCATAAATGTGCTCTATGTAAATCCAAAACCTCACACCTCCCAAGCGATTGGGCAACAAGACACCAATGAATGTGTTCGTGGAGTCCTTCCTGTTTTAAGTCGCATTCATATGTGGGGATGTGTCTGTTACGCGCACATACCACGAGAGCATCGATCAGACAAGGAGCTCTCGTCTAGGATTAGTCAGCGTCGAATCCTACGTATAGCCGAAGACTACAAAGGATATCGTATATTAGATATTTGTAATAGCAGTTTCTAATTGTCAATAATTGATGTTTGATGGCGGCTTCCTGGGAGGTATTGTAAGCATTTTTCCCACCACAAGGAACCTCATCTAATACACAATGATTGTAGCAGCATGGGTTCGCACGCTGGTCACTGTGATAGGAATGCTGCTCGTTGTGAGAGCACTCAAGACAGTAATAATGACATTTCACAAACCTTCAGAAGTATTTCCTACTTCCCATTCCAGATCTAATCTTAAATAGACATTACATGCCCAACATGCAGCTAAAGAAACTACGATTTACTATCGATATTCACCTTCTTGCCGATTGTGACGCACTTGGGCAATGGACTTTGGCTGTTTGCGGTCGGGGTATTGTTTTTGTTAACTGCTAGAAGATCGGGGGGGGGATATTTTTCTATCGAAGAGGGAATATTATAATTATTCTCCTTATTGCTTTTGAGATCAAGGATGCGGTCAATGACACCAACTTCCCAAAGGCTCCGATTTAGGCATAACGGCATTTGAACTTGGGATATCCTGGGCAACAATAGACCGCGGCGGTTTCCGAGCGCATAGTTCGCTCGCGAATAGAGCCGCTCGCACAGGTTTCAAGTCGGGCAGAGGAACTCTGTGTCAATTTATCCGCACGCCTGCTCAACCTTCTGCCGTGTTTTGCCAAGCTCAAAGATCGACTGGTTAGAGTAGTCGGCATCGTTGGCAGCATCATCAACCTTCAGATGAGCAACGCTGCACCGCTCATCATGACTCAGGGCCACTGTGTTGTTCATCATTTGAATCTTCACGATCGCAGATTCAACATCAAGCGATTGCACAATATCCGCATGAGCAGCATTTTCCGGACATTTCCGGATGTAGAACCGTTACTTCATCAAAACACAATCTCACGTCTTTCATTTTGATTTCCTCTTTTTCAAGGTCAAGTGTGACTTTGTAGAGCTCTGATATATCATTGAAGAGCTTGTACAAGACTTCATCTTGCAGCTTCGTGGGCAACACAAAATCAACTTGCATGCCTCGCAATGGTCGGAGACGCTCTTTAATTTCCATGTATCGCTGAAGATGTTTTGGGAACTACTCCATCGATTTTAATTTCGTGAATTTGTGGCGGGATCGTCAAGCGGCGTAGCTTCGCAGGAGGAATAGAGTAAGAAAATATCTTCGTAACGTTGTTACTAAGGCTCAAACCTCTCCAAAATAACTTCACAGTCAAGTTAAAGTGATGAGTAGCACATACAATTATAGGAACACCAACTTGCCGAGCAAAAGACAAGTTGGCGGAACAATTGTCACCAATAATTACAACCACATTACTCCAAGTCTTTCCATATAAACCAAGCACATAATAAAAAAATCATTGTGGGTTTGAGACGACTGAGAACCATCCTCGTTCATCGGAGAGAACTCAAGCAGGGATTGATAATATCCGGAGGACCCGAATGATGACTTTTTCCCGGATAAACCGGGTAATGGGCTTTTCCCCGGAGAGCCCGGATAAGTCATTTTTGCCACTCATATTGTCTGGAGGGAATGTCGCAAAAATTGCCGTATGATGTGTTGACTGCGCGGTCCAACCATCAAATACAAGTGCAAACTCGGACGGAAGCAATGACAAGATAATCGTTTCGACCACTAAGGTTAATGTATGCATATAATCCAAAAGTTTTCGACTGTCAATGGACTTGAGATCTATGTAGCCTTGGATAATTTTGTTGTCACAGATAGAAAATGGTAGAAAAAGCTGCAAATAATGTCAATGCATCCACAAATAGTCTTAGCTTTGAGCGATGCCCAGCCGCGATGCAGAATTTGCTTGTTTTTGTCCTTGTCTCGCGTTAATTTGACCATTTCACTGTGTTTCGAGCAAATGTGCGGGTAGATAATAATGTATCCACCAGACGCTTTGAAGACAGAGCATCGACATTCTCGTCACGCATAGAGCACGAAATAGTTTAAGATGCGAAGGACAGGTGGAATAGATTTATATGCTTCCGTGGCCTATGGTGTGTGGATACTGTCGTGTTGTTATACTCATACTTTAGATTTGTATGTCTGATCTTTGATGTCGTAAGCGCAGAACACATACAGAAATTCCTCTCTAGAAGGGACGCACTCAAAACACATCCCTTTATAAAATAATAATTATTCGTATATGTTTTTGGGAATAAAGTCAACATGAAATTTGAATTTTTGAAAAACGTCTGTAAACTGAACAGGTCGTGCGCCTCACACAAACCTCCTGACGAGAAGACGATATGAGGCAAAAAGCGTTCCTGACATTGAAGCAAAAATGGCATCTTCAACTCTGCCATGAACAAGAGCCAACCATGACTTTGGGGGAACTTGGGCTGTGGGTATTCAATTCTCACAGGATCTTTACTACTCTATTCCTTTGAAAATGAATATATTTTTCATAAAATTTTCGTCCCCTTATAGGAGGTTTTTCTGTATATAGATTCTTTATACCATATCTATCTTTGCAACCTTGATACCTTTAGCCTGAATGCTATACCGTACTTCACACGAAAACTCGGGTCAAAAACATCAATTTTTAACTCAAATTGTCAATTTTTATTGAAAGAAGTTTCATGATAAAAAATACCACTAACACCGTGTAACCTCCCTCAGAAATATCACTGGCACACACTTCACAAGCAGTCATGAAGAAGTATTTGCTGCATGTGCCTGCTAACAAGGCTAGGCTGGAGAAGCACGAGCAACTACATGCCACACGTCTCGAGTAGAAAAAGGCTTTAAATCAATTCGCAAAGATTTGTACTCCAAGTTAAGCATGTCTCACGTAGCTCGTTTGAAACATGACAACCGCTCAAACAACATGAACATTATGGCTCGTCAACGTCAACTCATGCGTGACGTAATCCGCGAGCTCATTGCTCTACACATAAATGATCCAGACAATAGCGCACGAGCGAAAGACAACTGAGCGCAAAAGTACACGATTATGGCGCGAAAGAGCTCAGGCCATCTTTTTCTATTTTCATCCAGGCCTTGGGCGCAACAACACCAAGTTGACTTTCTTCTGTTTGGATTAAATCGTTTTACATTGTCGAATTGCTGGCAGCAACCAAAACTCATTTGATTGGCCCAATTAACTCCAACCGCGTCGGTTGATATCGAAAGGAGGACTTCAAAGAGAATTGCACTACATTTGTATTGTCCTCTCAAATGAGATGTTCTCCTTACAAATTTTGGCTCAATTTGCTGCATGCGTCAAGTTTCAACCAAAGCATTGGATGGACAAAGCAAATGCTATCGCTTATCTAGATTGGCTCAAGCTCTGTTTTGAAAGGGATAAAATTGGCTTACTTTGGGATCATGCAGCTGACCATAAATCGCACAAAGTACTCAACCATGCAAAATAACTTGACATTACGGTTAGATTTATCCCTCCTGGTCTCACGAGTATTATTCAAGTTTGTGATCAAATTGCAAACAAGACACTTAAGCAATCATTTAAACGCATGTACTGTGCTCGTAAACTACGAAATGATCCTTGGCCCGGTGGAAAATATAATATTCATCGTGATCACGTGTTGAATTGGATAGAAGACGTTACCAGTCTCCGAACGGTTGAAGCTGATGACCTTAGGTCATACACGACAATGCTGAAGTGAATTCAAAGGTTAACTATCTACTCGACTCTCTCTATTCTGTTTTATTGTTCCTATATCGTTTCTGCTCGCTCTCTTTACCACAGTGATCCCCATCATTGGCCAAGCATCATCTGTAACTTGTTCGCTGGTTCTTGATTGGCCCTCGTGCTTTCATTTGTCGAGAATGTACCATCTCGAGGCAATCATTTCGTCCATGATTCGGTGGTGGAGCTCTTTTGTCATGTGAATGCGCGCGCGTTGTTGTTTTCTTTGTCTTCTGCATCATGCTTTAATTGCATTAGTGTGTTTTTGGCGAAATTTTCCAATTTGGCGCAGTTTTCCAAATTTGTTTTAAGACATTTGATTGGCTAATAATCGAAAAATTTCGACTTGTTTGACAATATATGGTACTGTTTTTTAAATCAGCCAATTAAATCCATGGGATTGGTTTGCGGATCGATTTGCTGGCGTGATGCACAAAGCCAAATTTTGTATCGAATCGATAATACTTGAAAAATACTGTTTCTTTACTGTTTCTTGTTCCAGGCAATATTTTTTTGAAAATGTCTGACTGCGACCAATCCTTAATCTTGCAAGGCATTTAAACTTGCACGGCATGCGGCGGTGAGAAAAGACATTTTGCCAAACAATCTTCCTTGGGTGTGTAAGAGCATCCCCACTGGTGTGCGCTAAACCTAAAATCTAGTGACAAGAACTATACTAATAGCATCTTCATTTCGGAAAATGTCAAAAGTGTATTGTCTTTTTCACTGAAATTTGTATTTTTGACTGAAAATTGAAGTATTCTCAAATACTATTCAGGTATAGTGAGTTCAAGTGTATTATGAAAGTACATTCAATAAAGTAAAGTTTTGAATGTGTGTTTTGTATTTTTTTGTGAAGAAGGCAAATACTCGATTCTGATTGGCTATAGATTTCAAATATATTTGGAAAAATAGATACATTTTGCACCCCCGCCACAATTTAGAGTGTAAATAACAATATAATGTATAAAAAATATGACACTTTGAGTAAAATTTGTGTGAAAGGTATCACGACCATCATTCCTGTGACAAAAGGTGTAAAATTCAATAGGAATTGCTTAATGTTCAGAATGTTTGATTTACCCCTAACCCTAACGTACACAATTTCAAACATTTTTGATACATTTATTTGTCATTTTCCCTTTTCATTTTGACTCCGGAGTATTATTAGGGCCTGGTCGTGGAGTATTAACGAAAGTGTCTCTGAATGTAAGTCGGAAATTCTACTCATGTGATTGGTTCGATTATACGGAAAAACCGGATAACATTCACGAATGTTTGGACAGCAACAAACATGAATGCCTCATTCGTGTTTATCCCTGCAAGTGCTTTGTCTATATGAAAGCCACTCGTTTTCATAAAGAAGAATATGACATGGATCAAGACAATGCTCCACGTGCTTCTGGGCTTGCTGACTGTATGCTAGAAGGCATTCGTGGTAGTGCCATTTGTGGTCTTTCTTTCATCGAGCTCGTAGACAATGAGAAACCCATCCCTGCAAGGAAATTCTGTATCCGTATGGAACATACTTTCAGAGACACATTCCGCGACCAGGCCCTTAATAGGCACCCATTGTTGGCCAACTTGCCAACCGTCACGATACGAAAGAGGCATCATGTGAATACAGTAATCCGAAAGAAAGCTGAATACAGTAGTCAGATAAATGTATCAAAAGTCAGAAATACATGTGCCTATCTGGGTGTCCTCGGGGGTTTCGCAGTTGACAGCGCGGGCACGCGCTGCTAACAATTGTGAAACCCCTTTCACGAAGGGTTTCACCGGTGGGTTGAGGGTCAGGCATACCAAAAGAAAACCTGGTCGAAGCTTGCAAGATGTGCAAACGTTAAGTGCGCGTAGCGCACTTAACGTTTGACACTTGACTTGAATAATGGTATACATTATTCAAGTCAAGTAGTCATCCCATGTGGCATGAGACACGCTTCTGACTTTTGATACACTTATCTGACTTTTCAGTTTTCTTTCGGATTCTCTGATAGTTGCCTACAAACGATAGTCAACGTGGAGACACTCCAAGCCGCAACTTGATTCAACTGCCAGTGTGGAAATCAACGCGATACATGTATTCTACTTCAGAGTGGCTATTCTGCTGGCTAGTTGCAATTAGCCACCAAAATTTAGCTCATAACGGTGGGGATGCTCTAAATCTGAATCAAGTAAAGCCATTACAATTTTTCGTAGGGCTGAACATTGTCATTACACAAGGAACTCCTCTTGGCGTACTTAACTGACGACAGACTGGCGGCTGCCTATATGACGTCTCAACTGTGTGAAAAAAAGTCCCCCAGCACCTTTTGGATCTGTCCGCAGGTGTGAAGATAGAAAAGATCCAGAAAGTAAGGGTATTGTTGCTTCGATGGCTATGAATTGTACATTCGGTTGTCATTGTGCACGTCGCAAGTGGCGAGAGACCCATCATCCTGACGAACATACAGTGCACGCCCTCAAACACTGGCGATATTTTGTGATTCGGGCAATGTGGATGTGGAGCCCTTCTGTGGGAGCTTCTTGTCGTGCGGGTACAATCGCCTCGAGGCGTGGCTCGCACCTGAGTTCTCGCAACTTGCCAGAGTAAAGAAAATGCACATCCAATTCGTCGTTTAAGAGTTGGACGAATGCTACGATGTCGCTCCAAGCTCAATGTTGTTGCGTCTTTGATCGCAGCATCAACAAACCCAACTCGTCCTCTTTCTTGTTCACAACCAGCCGAGCCCGATTGTTTGACATGGCCGTGTGGAGCTTCCCCACCTGCAGTACGAGGAGAGCCACAGCTGTCGGAATAAACACACCTGGTACTCAATTTATAGACTCCACTTGCCTGTGGACCAGCAGGCAGACTTGTCAATTTGATACAATGGACGCGTTTCGACAAGGCAAAGACTCTAGAACGTCGGCTACAAAGCCCAGCGGACGGCTGTAGCAAGCTCCTCGCTGTTTACTTCAAAAGCTACGGTGAGCAGTTGGTCTGCTGAAATGGTATGCTCCCATTCATTTCTCACGCAATTGTGAGCAAAGTGCGTTTTCATGATTTGCCAAAGTGAAATTGCATTTTCGACTCGGTAAAGTTCACTTTGACGTAGAAATCAAGTGGCTGCGAGTAATGGTAGGAAGTCTGGCCAAAGTTGCGATATTTTTTAGAGCGCGACTCTATGCTGGAATATGCATGTGCTCTCTCGCTCGACATAAAATTACAACACCACATGGCCGATTCTGAATGGCAAGCACTAATGGCAGAGCGTTCCACATCCACCAAACCCATTGATGCGGATCAACGGCAGCAATCACTTCAATCAGCTCTCCCAGTTTTCAATTCGCAGGCGAGTGACCAAGGCCCAGCATGGCTGCCGCTTACCAATCGATGACGACGCCCAACGATCAGAAGAACTATGTCAATGATGTTGGCCAAGTGGAATGGGGTGCCATTCCCTTGAACGCTGCTTTGGACAAGCTCAAGGCGACCCGCGAAGGTTTGAGCACGGCCGAAGCCCAAAAGCGTATTTTGGAACATGGACCCAACAAGTTGCCCGAAGCCAAGGTGAACCGCTTGATGGTGTTCTTGGGCTTCATGTGGAACCCTTTGTCGTGGGCCATGGAAGTGGCTGCTATTTTGTCCATCGTCTTGTTGGACTTTCCCGATTTTGCCTTGATTTTGGCGCTTCTTTTGTTGAACGCCTGTATTGGTTACTTTGAAGAAATGCAAGCCGGTGATGCCGTCGCCGCCCTGATGGGTCAATTGGCTCCTGAAGCCAAGGTCTTCCGTGACGGTGCTATTGCCAAGATCCCCGCTGACCAATTGGTCCCTGGTGATGTGATCCGTGTCCGTTTGGGCGATGTGTTGCCTGCCGACTTGAAGTTCTTGGAAGGTGATCCGGTCAAGATCGATCAATCTTCGTTGACGGGTGAATCGTTGCCAGTGACCAAGTCGACCGGTGACGAAGGTTACTCTGGTTCGGTGTGCAAGCAAGGTGAAATCGAAGCTGTGGTGACCAACACGGGTGTGAACACGTTCTTGGGTCGTGCTGCGTCTCAAATCGCCGGCGCTGAATCCCATGGCCGCTTGCAAGAAGTATTGACGACTGTCGGTAACTTTTGCATGGTGTCGATTGTGTTGTGGTGCGTCATTGAATTGATTGTGCAAATGGGCTCCCGCAAGGACGAAAACCCCTGCTTGATCATCACGGATGGTTGCTTGGGTGTGGCCAACATCTTGGTGTTGATTGTCGGCGGTATTCCCGTTGCCATGCCTACGGTGTTGAGTGTGACGTTGGCCATCGGTTCGTCTGCTTTGGCCAAGGAAAACGCGATTGTGACCCGTTTGACATCGATTGAAGAAATGGCGTCGATGGAAGTGTTGTGCTCGGACAAGACTGGTACGCTTACGTTGAACAAGTTGAGTGTCGACAAGGACAACCTCATTGCGTACAACGGCTTTGAGAAGGAGCAAATCTTGCGCGATGCTGCTTTGGCCGCCCGTACTGAAAACAACGAAGCGATTGATATTGTGTGCTTTGAAACGTACCCTGGAAAGGACACGTTGTGGCAAAAGTACACGTTGTTGCACTACACTCCGTTTGACCCCACGACCAAGCGCACGATTGCCAAACTCCGCGAAAACGACACTGGCCGCATCTTCCGCACGTGCAAGGGTGCTCCTCAAGTGTGCTTGGACATGGATGTGAATGCTGAATCCTTGCGTGAAGAAGTGGAAGCTGTGATCAACGAATATGCCAGCCGCGGTTACCGTGGTTTGGGTGTGTCTATCTCGGAAGGCGATGTCGACCTCGACAAGGCTGAATGGAAGTTGGTTGGTTTGATGCCTTTGTTCGATCCTCCTCGCCACGACACTGCTGAAACGATTCGCCGTGCTATTGACTTGGGTGTGGCTGTCAAGATGGTCACGGGTGATCACCGTGTGATTGCTATTGAAACGTGCCGTCAATTGGGAATGCCCACGAACATTTTGGACACGAGTTTCTTCAACCAAGCTCCTCCTCCTGGCATGAACTTGGCTCAATTGGTCTACGAAACGGATGGGTTTGCCCAAGTGTTCCCTGAACACAAGTTTGAAATTGTGCGTCACTTGCAAAGCTTGAACAAGGTTGTGGGTATGACGGGTGATGGTGTGAACGATGCTCCTGCTTTGGCCCAAGCCGATATTGGTATTGCCGTCGATGATGCCACGGACGCTGCTCGTGCTGCTGCCGATATCGTGTTGGTGTCTCCTGGTTTGAGTGTGATCATCACTGCTATCCGCATGAGTCGTGAGATTTTCTTGCGCATGAAGAACTACGCCATGTACTCGATTGCGATGACTGTGCGTATTGTGTGCACGTTTGGTTTGTTGACTGTGTGCTACAACTGGTACTTCCCAACGATTTTGGTTGTCGTGTTGGCCATTTTGAACGATGGTACGATTTTGACAATCTCGAAGGACAATGTGACGGCTAGCCGCACGCCTGACTCGTGGAAGTTGAAGAGTGTGTTCATCTCGTCGATCTGCTTTGGTTTGTGGTTGACCTTGAGTACGATTGTGTTGTTCTCGATCACGTACCAATCGTCTGCTTTCAGCGGCTTTATTGACTCGGAAGACTTGTGCGTGAACTGCATCAAGGACCACTGCAATGACTACTTTACTCAATCGATCTTGGAATGCTCCGTGAACTCGAACTCGAGCGGTTGCGGTGAATTTGACGGCTCTGTGATGAAGAACTCTGACTATGTTGCTTTGGGTAACGCCCGCATCAACTACGTGAACGGCTACTGGGCGAAGTACGAAGAAAAGTACAGCAAGACTCGTGCCGACTTGTTCAAGCACTTGAAGGGCAACCACATCAACGACTTGCCCAATGATGTCGAACCTGAAGCTGAAGAAACGTACCAACAATTCTTGCACCAATACACTGTGGGTCAATCCAAGTCTGCCTACGGCTCGGACAAGGAATACAGCGTCCCCCAAGCTGCTGCTCGTGCCAACGGTGTGTCTTTCATCGGCCACGACTACTTGCCCTTGACGAACGGTGTTGGTTTCTGCGACTACGTGTGGGGTTACTCCAACTTTAACTCGACGTGGTCCAAGAGCCACAAGTTGATCGGTCCTGGTATGCAAAAGAAGGATGGTATCTTGCGTGGTTTCATCTACATGCAAGTGTCGATCTCTGGTCAAGCTTTGATTTTCGTGACGCGTACGGCTGGTATCAACACTTGGTTCTTTGCCGAGAAGCCTTGCGACTTGTTGTTGATTGCTTTCGTGGTGGCTCAAGTGGCTGCCAGTGTGATCGGTGCTTTGGGTTTCAACGGCTATCCATCTGACCGTGTGGCTGTGATCGGCTGTGGCTGGGGTTACTTGGTCATTGCTTGGTTGTGGTCGATTGTGTGGCAATTCCCTCTCGACTTGATCAAGTTTGCCGTCAACTATGTGTTGAACCAATCTGCTTATTCCAACACTGCGTTCACGTCGCGCATCAACGCTGGCCACCCTTCGATGGCCCACAGCAAGGTGACTAGCGTCGCTCGCTCAATCCGCGCAAGCCGCACCGTTGCTTAAGCCTGTACTTCTATCGAACTTTAGTGCTACCGTATATTTGGGCAATGCGCATGCGAGCTTCCTCAATTTTTGAGCTTTTTTCGAGAAAATGTAGTGTCATGTGTATAAAAAAGCGCTGATGAAACTGGTGTTGCCAGATTAAAAAAATATTCCAATTTAAATGAAATAGGTCCAATAAACTCCATACCTGATGACAAATTTTGATGCATAATAATATCAATCAAGCTGCCTTGGACTTGGAAAGCTGCATCTCTCGGGCAAGTTGCGCGTGTTGATGGAGCCATTTGTCGTCATCGGGATTGCTTCCTCTTCTCGCCAATCTTCGCTCCACGCACTTTTCGTGGCATCAGAGATGAATGGAAATTGGCGGAAATCGAAGGTAGTCTATCAAAATTTATGACTGCCTTCAAGTATCGATATGTATTCTATTTCTCACACAAATTTTTTTTGAGTTGACAGACAGAAGACCCGTGACATATTCCACTTGGTTTATCTTGTGCACCCGATGTCTGTTTGACTCGTGAGATAGCTTAAACGGAGCCTCTTTGTCGCTACTATAATCTACTGCTTCAAGCCAGAACAACCGATGCTTGTGGAAAAAGTAGTTGACGTTGCCAAGTTGACATGCACTTTGCCCAAACATACGGTTGCGGTTGTAGCTAGCCAGAGTTATATAAAGTTCAATAAACATTAAAAATTACATAACTCAAGCTTTGATGGCGTCATTGGTAGCGTCCTTCCTCATGACTAGCACATACTGTATAGTAATTGATTCTTGTTTTTCTGGTGGCCCGTAGCTCAATATAGGTTGCACGGCAGAGTAGATTGTGCTAGATAGCAATACAACACAAGTTCTTGTTGGCAGGTGCCCGCAAAAATGGAAGTGGAAACCTAAGTCATAAGCCTTCAGGGCTTCAGACTCCAACTGCCCTTTCTCCAGGCAGTTGGGTGGAAAACCACTCCCCATCGAGTATATTTAAAAGTCATTCTTTAAAGGCTATCTAGTCCCATGTTCTGTCGTCTGTGTTGCAGTCAACTGTAGCATATTTCTACAATTGCCTTACACACAGCCAACGCTCGCATTTTCGCAATCTCAAGCACAGGAAGGTGGCGGGGATGACCTCGTTGTCTCATGCAGTCGCAGGTATAATCTCTTACCTCCCCTTCATCCATGCACACTCTTCTGTCTTAATATGCCTTTGATGCTTCGCACAACACGTGTTCTTCAGACCTTGACAGCAAGACTGTCTTTGGACTAGTTGCGCGTGTTGGCCTTTTCACTCACATGGTGGACATTGCCTTGTTCGACTCGATTCTCTCGCATGGGTTGCTCGTTGAGGATTGTTTTTGTATCCATGATACCAATATTCAAACATGCTTCCAAAAAGCGGTCTTTTGACAAAGCCTTGGTGTTCATGTCGGCTAAGTTTTCACTTGAAGCCACGGTGAATGTTCTCAAACCGTGCTTTTCAACACACTCGCGAGCATAGAGGTGTCGGACTTCAATATGCTTTCTTCTTTTGTGTTTGCCGGGGTGATTGCAAAGCCGCTCGGCTCCTTGATTGTCAATAATCAAGCTTGACGGAGCACACGGTAATAAACATTCTCGAAGCAGTTGCTCCATCCAACGAATGTCCCGCGCTGCTGTACTGGCAGCAATGGTTTCTGCATGACATGTGCTTGTGCCAAGTACTTCTTGCTTCTCACCCTTCGACGTAATTGTGCAGCCATTCAACTTAGTAATATACCCTGTGATCGAGCGGCGATCTTCTTCGTCATTTGCCCAATCACTGTCAACCCATGTCTCAATGCAAAGAGCATCGTATTTCATGGCTTCTCTTAGGTCAAACACTAAGCCATGATTGACAGTTCCCAAAAGGTACTTTAGAACTCGCAATGCCATTTTCCAATGAGCAACGGTGTAGTCATTCAAGTATTTGGATAAGACTCTCACCACATTCACCAACTCAAGTCTTGATCCAGTAATCAAGTATTGAAGACAACCAATTAGACTTCGGTAGGGATATGCTTTTGTCATAAGATCATCTTCCTTTGTGCGTCTGGGTGGTTCTTTTTCTTTCCCTTGAGGAGTTGCTACAGGATTCATGTTCTCATTGCCAAATTTCTTGATGATATCCATAATGAAGTTAGCTTGAGAAAACATAATCCACTTCCCAGGTACATAGTCAATTTCGATACCCGATAAGTATCTCAGGTCTCCCATGTCTGTTGTTTTGAACTCAGATTTTAGACTTTGTGCCACAGGCTCAGCAAGATAATCAGGCCCAAGTAAGATTAGGTCGTCCACATAGATTGTCAGAAAAATGACTACTTGACTGCCGTCATCTTCTTCCACCCATTTGATGTACAATCCATAGTCTTTCTCACATCTCTTGAAACCGAGTGTCAATAAATATCTGTGCAACGTAGAGTTCCACTCATGAGGTGCTTGATGTAGGCCATACAGACTTTTCTTGAGAAGGCAGACCTTATCCTCTTGATCTTGAACTTCCATGGCTTTCGGTTGTTCTATGTATACTTCGAAGTCATCCATATCAGCATTGAGAAACGCCGTAACAAAGTCGTACTGTCGAAATCGCCAGCCTCGCATTCCAGCATAAAGCTATACGGTTCTCAGGGGTTTCAAATCTCACAACAGGGGCATAAGTTTGGTCAAAATCCATTCCTTCGACTTGTTCGTATCCTTTGATAACTAGTCTTGCCTTGTAACGAAGATTTCCATCTCGATCTCGCTTAATTTTGTAAATCCATCGATTGTTGATCACCTTTCTTCCATGAGGTCGATCTACCAGAGTCCAAGTTCCATTCTCCACGAGCGAATCGTATTCTGTAGTCATCGCATTTCTCCACTTTTCGATTTCGTTCTCATGTAAACTAATCATTTGTTCGAATGATTTCGGTGTCATATCTTCGAGGCTGTTGTAATCCTCCAACAAGACATAGCAAGCATTGTCATTAAATCTTTTGGGGATTCTCACTTATCGTTTGGGTCTAGACTTCTTTTCATCATCATTCCCAATTTCCAACTTAGAACCAACACTCTTCTTTTGACCATCACTAGGGTCTCGCTTTCGTTTCCCAAGTTGCGTGTTTACATCAGCTTTGCCATCAATGTTCTCTTCGTTGGAACCACCATCGTCTAAGTTGTGGCTGTTGTAGTCATTTTCATCGTAACTTAGATCATCATCATATTCATCTTCATTCAGATCGCCACCATCACGGTTAATAAGAGGAACACGATGCTCAGGAGTATCCACCACAGGTAGCCATACAAATGGAATTTCTTCCAGCAGTTCGTCTGCATTTTCTTTACTTGCCATTTCGAGTAAATGTTGCACGTAATTTGCTTTGACCGTCGTATCTTCATAGAATTTGACGTTGTCATATCAAGCCAAGCAAATTCTACCAGTTGAAAGGCTCAAAAGGCGATAGCCTCGTGTTTCCCCATCATATCCCATGAAAAGACAAGGTCTTGACTGATGGGACAGCTTTCCATCTTTGCGGCACTTCTTGTCCACAAACACCATACCCACACATCCGAAAGGTTTCAAGTGTTTCACACTAGGAATGTCGTTGTGTACAGCTTCATACGGGGTTCGTCCATTGAGCGCCTTTGTAGCCGTTCTATTGTCAGTGTACGTCACATATTGTATAGCCTCGCCCCAAAGTGCTTCGGGCATTCCAGAAGCTACGATAACAGCTCGTGTCTTGTTCATCAGGACGTAGTTCGTTTTCTCAACCAAGCACACTTCTTGGGGCGTATATGAATGAGACCATTGTTGTTGAACCTTCTTTCGTCTCATCACACCAGCCAAATATTCATTCCGAAACATCTTGTCATCATCTGACAAGACTGTTTTGACTTTCATCCCGAACTCAATTTCCATGTCCTCGATGACTTTAATCAGTGCGTTGGTCGCGTCCTTCTTTCGTTCAAGAAGCACCACCCATTTGAACCGAGATCCTTCGTCAATAACTCCCAGATAACATGTCTTTTTCGAAGGTGTCGTTGGTCCATTCATGTATCCAATGTCAACGACTAGTTTCTCTAGTGGTGTCGTTGTTCTGTGTGGGCTCGTGTTTTTGAAGGACATCTTCTTCATCTTTTCTGCTACACATGCTGCACATGTGCGCTGGTCACGTATGTCTACCTTGTGCAACTTCATTCCATGTACAACTCCATTGCTATACATGGCTTTGACAACATCCATGTTAGCGTGGGTAAGACAGTTGTGCCACTTTCTCAACTCGCTTTTATTCTCTTCCACAGGAGTTGACGTGTACAGGACTGGTCTCGACCGATATTTGACGAGTTTGGCAATATGTCTGTACATACCATCCACCAATGCAAACTCAATCTAACCTCTCCATTCACCAACCAACAATGATCATTGTCCAGAGAATATTCTGCCAAGAGTCCAAACTGCTCATTCATTTTCGTTTGGCTGATAAGGTTAACATTGGCTTTCCCATCGTAGTTGCATTCGAATTCAAGAACTCGGTAGTCATCGTCATAAGTGTCCAAGAATGCGACTCTTGCTAGACCATTACGCTGGAACATCGTTGTTCCATCAAACCATCTAATGTCCATTTCACCAGCAGGGAAGTCAACGAAAGCTTTTAAGTTGCCACAGATATTCACATGACTCGCATTGTCCAGCAAGAATTCAATCTCCTCAGTGTCCGAGTCATCTTCACTCAATGAATCGTCTGAATTGATCTCAGGTGGTGGTCCAGTGTAAAATACTTGGCCAACATAATTCGTAGCATTCCCTCTCGACTTCTTGTTGTAATCTGGATTCCATCGAGTCGCCTTTCCTTTCAAGATTGACTTTGTTCGAAGCACCGAAGACTTATTTTTGTCCTCCTCTCTCTTCTCGATGCTTGGTTTGAATCTTACACGTGGTCCACTCTCACTTCCACCGCTTGTGCAATCTCGTCGTAAATGTCCAAGCACCCCACAGTCGAAACACTGTATTTTGGAAAGGTCTCTCTTCATGGGCTTCTTTCCATACTTCGTGTTCTTCCCAAATGAACCTCCACTAGTGTTCTTTTTCACATGGCGCACAGTCTTTGTGTAGTGCACTTGTGTTTCGTTGTCATCGATGGCCCACTTGTCCTTTTTAACCTCATATTCCGCCTGAAGAGTCGTTGTAATCTCCAACAATGGAGTGTGCTCAAGCATGTCTCCTGGGTAGTGTGCAGACAAGTTCAGATGCTTTCTCGTATTGCAAAGAAGAATCTCACGCTCCTCTTCCATAGTAAGACTCTTTCCCATACGCACTAGCTCATGTTTCATCTTTGCAAACGTAGAGAGATACTGATGGATTGTTTCTCGACGTGGGTCGAAATGGTACTCGAATAGTCGAGCTTTGCAATCCATCTTGTTCATAAATGGTCGAGTTGCAAATTGGCGCTCCAACCAATTGAACTTCTCCGAAACCTTCTCCAGATTTCACATAGTAACCTTACTCGACTTGTCCAATGATGTGATCAAAAGTTCATTGGCAATAGCCGCTCGCTTCTGAAAATCACCGTACTTCTTTGGTTTCAACGACTTGTTTGGTGTCATCTCTTTGCCACACATGATATTCCAAACACCCTGACGTTCAGCAACAGCTCTAATATCCTCTCGATACGTAGTCCAGTCTTTGCCATCAAAAGGAGCAATTTTGAAGGGATTGGTAAACGATGCTTTCACTTCTACGACATCATTGCTTCCACCACTAGATTGGCTCTCAAAATCACTGCCATTGCTTCCATCTCCGTGGTCGCCATAGTTACTATCATCATCGGGGCTCGATCCACCTCCATCGGCTGAAGCGTTAATTCCATCACCATCTGAAGTCATCAACGAATATGTCTCATCGCCAGATGATTCGTCTGGTAAGTCATCCGGTCCATCATCACCAGGATCACTAGGATGTCTACCACCATTCAATCGCTTCGAACGTCTTACTGCCACAACTCCTGATGCGGTGCCTTTGTTAGAGTCTTTCTGTTTCACATCATTCTTCTTCTTGCTAGAGTTGTCATGCTTTTTGTCTTTTGGTCCTTTCGTGCGTTTGGGTGGGTTTGAGGTTTTATTCAACTTCTCCAACTGAAATTGTGCCAATCGGTTTGCAATTAGACTTCGCACACTTTCATCAATATTCATTCCAACTTCTTGAAGCACATCCTGCACAATTGCACTCTCCATCTCACTCTGTGAGGCAGCATTTTTAGTCGTCGTTTTGCTCACATCAGAAGGTTCGGCTTCATTGGATTCGTTTTCAATCTCACGATTTTGGCCACCAGCTTGAGCCTTTTGCTTTCCCAACTTTGCACTGCTAGCTCGCGTAATCGTAGCCGTTGGGCTCATAACCTAGCTCAATATAGGTTGCACGGCAGAGTAGATTGTGCTAGATAGCAATACAACACAAGTTCTTGTTGGCAGGTGCCCGCAAAAATGGAAGTGGAAACCTAAGTCATAAGCCTTCAGGGCTTCAGACTCCAACTGCCCTTTCTCCAGGCAGTTGGGTGGAAAACCACTCCCCATCGAGTATATTTAAAAGTCATTCTTTAAAGGCTATCTAGTCCCATGTTCTGTCGTCTGTGTTGCAGTCAACTGTAGCATATTTCTACAATTGCCTTACACACAGCCAACGCTCGCATTTTCGCAATCTCAAGCACAGGAAGGTGGCGGGGATGACCTCGTTGTCTCATGCAGTCGCAGGTATAATCTCTTTGCCCGATGAGTTGAGTTATAGAATCTCCAACGCGATATAGCCAGGGCGATGGAAGAGCTCTTCTATGAAATCACCAAGGAAGTTACACTTCTAGCTCTAGTAGAACTACCTTAGTGCTGGGAAAGATTATGATGACGATGCTGCTGAACATTGTTATGTTTTAGCGCGATGCAATTTTGATATATACCAAGTAAATGCTATATTTTTCTTGGTTTCCTTAGAGAAGGAAGGCAGCAGTCATAGGGACGACGAGAAAAGCCGTCAGAGTCGCAGAGCCCGATGACTTGGTTGTGGTAGGTGCGGCAGTTGGTGCTGCAGTAGTCGTCGCAGCTGTCGCAGCGCCCGACAGGTCAGCGTCCGACAATTGGAGATCCTTGCCATCGACATTCACCTTCTTGTCAATGGTGACGCACTGGAGGAATGGATTTTGACCGTCGTAGTAGCCGGAGACGGTTGCTTGGAAGCCGCGGACGCCGTTCTTGGCCTTCGCCGCCAGAGCATACTGGGCCGCCAACTTGCTGCCATCATCTCCAAGTTGATAGGCAACGCGGTAGGTGGCGTTTGCTGTCGGCTGGTCCAATTTCGCAAGCACGGCATAGTTGGATTGGACGCACGGTGTAAGGTCAACGAGGCAGTGGATCGAATGGATCTGGGGAGAGACGAGGGTCTTGTTCTGAGGGTTGTCAATCATGTAGCCCATTTGGATGCACAAGTTGTCCATGATGTAGCCCGTGATGTTGACCGCCTTAAGCGAGGTGTTCGTGGGGGGCACTGACCAAATACAGTGGTGACGATGGTAGCAGCGGCAAAAGCGAGGAAATAGCGCATCGTTGGAAGGAGGAGGTTTGAAAAATGAGTTTTGTCAGTGGCAAGTGATAACATCAGTCAACTGGAAGGTTGGAAGGTTGGTGGAATTCCACTTTCAGTGGTTAGGGTTGCCGTCTGATTCAGACTCCCGAATTTTCAATCTCCAAGCGAGTCCACGCCAAGAAACAACGCCTCTTATCGACATGACAGGGCAAAGAAGCTGAAAAATTAACGTGGAGAGCCTAAACAGTTCATTTGGCTGATTGTTTTCTCGTCGAAGGCAAAGGAGGGAGCTGCCATGTTGTGTATTGAACTTTGATTTTGCCAGACTGCTGTAACGAATCATAAGGAGACTTTCAACGTTCTCCGTCGACCAGTCGGCTCGTGGACGTGGCGCCGTCTTGATATCTCCTTGGTCTCTCGATGTGGCGTCGTGGCTCATTGCCGCAGAAGAAAATTCACTGGCGAAAATCGTTAGTTGATGCATATCTGGATAAGTTATCCGTATTTGCAAAAGTAGACGTCGTCGACCACGACAATTCGCTCGTCGGCTTTTTTCTGAGTCAAAAAGTCGATGTGAAAAAAGTAGAAGCATCGCACGTCGACCAGACCCTTACAATGATAGTACTAACGTTACATATACGACATTTTCTGTTGGTGGAATTCAAGAGAAGCCCCGAGGAGACCGCAACCATCACCGAGTGGAATTTTTCGGGATTTCATTTGTCTCAACACAACATGCCACGATTAGATGTGCTCAAAATGCTGCAAGCATTTCATCAAGCCTGCGCTTCTCCGGTTTCAACTTTTACTTTGCCAAGGAACCACCAACTGACGGAGCGCTTCACATCGACGAGAACTCCGCAACCATTTCTAACTACAAGAGTATCAATCGGGTTGCATTGTGGTTCCCACAACGTATCGCTTCGTCGTGACCACCGAGCTCACATGGCTCTTGGTTCTAAATTTTCCCCCGCTGGGACTCAAGGTAGCTCCATGTAAACGCAGGAATTCCACAATGGAAAGTCATCTTCCTTGGAGATCTCACCTCTTGTATATATAGACGCCCTGCAATGTGGAAATAGAGTTCTTCGGTGTGTCTCCTTCCTTCTCCATGAAAGGTCAGCGAATTAGTAGGTACTAAGAATGTGTAGTATTTAGTACTTAGTTACCTAATTCAATGTAGTAGTCGTACCTAATTGAGTATTTTCACACTATTTATGGGTTGGAAGTGTTGCAATGACGTGTTCCAAAGACAAAGGCAAGCATGGCGTCAACTCGCATTGGCAGCGACTGGTTCTTCATCGGATGGTCTCTCTTGAGCATTGCTATCGCTCTTGTGTGTGACTGTGAAGCTGTGCTTCATGATCCCAAGACGTACGGAAAGGTACGCTCTCCTGCCGCCCCATTGCGTACTACGAAAAGTCTAGGTTGAGCCACTCGTGAACTGGCCTCCTCCAGTCGTCGTCCACGCCCTTCATCAATGGGGAGAACAATACGACAAGCTTTTGCAATTTCGTCCTCTTTGGTTTAAGGTTGACTCGATAGCGTGCAGCTCCAGCTCATGTGGTTTTTTTCAAAGGTATGCCTGTGGATGGAAATCGGATTTCAAGTGCCTTACTACCTCTTCGCTATCTATGGCTTTGTCAACCGTACTTCGACAACCACACAATGACGAAGGTTTATTTCTCGGTAGGACGCGAATGGCTCCGGGTGCCGACGCTTATCTACGCCGCGCAATCGATCACGGTGATGGTGATCGTGTTGGTCGAGCAATTCACGGGCGAATTCAAGACGAGTGAACCTGCTGTCATCCTTGGTGCCTACTTGCCATTCTTCATCGTCCCATTCTTCTTCTTGATCCGTGCGAGCGGTCCTACGATGTTTGGCACCAAGCAGAAGACGGCCTAACTGCGTTCTTAACCAGTCAAATGGCTGCTAACAAGCTCATTGATCTCGGTGTAACCAAGTGAACGAAGGCATGCATCATGTCTTGCTTGTTGGTTTGGTGCTTGTTGGTGCCCTCCTTGTGGAAGCTGCTCGGTGTCACGCCAATGTGGTCCTAGCGCATCACCCAGACGACCCGCGGATTTTTCAGCTACACTGTACATCAGTGCAGTCTCGCAACTTCCTTTCACTGTAAATCGGTGTAGCCAACTATTTCTGTACACCTTTCATGGCGATTCGATCGCTCAGCAATCTCTATCAAGCCTTCTGTGCAAAGGACCACTTTCCGCTGTAGCTCGGCACGGCTGCGTGTTATTGCTGTTAAACTCTGGCATTGAAAGGTTAGTTGTGGGGTAGCAAAGCTCACTAGCTCGTCCTGGACACAAACCTGCGTCTAGCGCCTTCTCTTAGTTTCACATCTGCCTGTCGTCCGTTCGGGTGTTGGGTGCTCATGTTGGCGTCCTCATGGTGTCATTGGACGAACGAAATACAGTACGAAGTTTGAAGCAAATCGACATGGAATGCGCTCTGGCCGTCTTACGCAGCGAGGAGCTCCTTCGGGTGATTACGTGCTATCAAGACGGCCTCTATGGCGACATGGGACCTCTCGTCAATGAGCTCCGGTGGCCAAACGACTTTTTCACGCGCATGGATCTCGAGACGACCTTGCCAGACTTGATATCGTACTACCACTGGATCTTGGACCCATGGATAGCGAAGCACCGTAGTGGACCTGGCCTTGGTCTTGTGTTAAATACGCTCCGGAAAGACACGCTGTGCTCTGTCCTTGTCATGGAAGCAGTCTTGTATTCTAGATTGGACATTCTTCACGAGATCCATCGCACGGCCGTCAACGAAGATCGACCAGATCAATTCACGGGCTGGGCTCTGCATTATGCCATCTTGTCCAACAACTTGGCCATCGTCGAGTGTCTCTGGGCGAAGACTTACTACGTCTGCCGCGAGGAAACCAGGTTGCACGTGATCCAGCAAGGAAATCTTCATCTTCTGGAATGGCTCCATGCCCACGACCCCTGTGGCTACACTTGCTCTGTCCAAGACATGGACGTTGCGGCACTCTGTGGCCATCTCCATATCGTGCAATGGCTTCATGAATATCACACTGAAGGATGTACTAAGGCAGCGATGAACTTGGCCGCCAGGAATGGCCATTTACACATCATCCAATGGCTCCATGAACACCGAAATGAAGGCTGCACTGTGCATGCCATGGACTGGGCAGCATGGAGAGGTCATCTCCATGTCGTCAAGTGGTTGCATGAACACCGTCGCGAAGGATGCTCCGTCAATGCTTTGGTTCTAGCGCATGAAGCCCATCAAACAGACATTGTCGAGTGGCTTCTTATGCACCGCCGCTCGGATGTGCTGCAGCCGAATGCGATGGTGCAAGCGGCACGGCGAGGAAATCTCGCGCTGATTCAATGGCTACACCTCCAGATTCCAGAAGGATGGTCGACACGAATTATGGATGAAGCTGCCATGGGAGGACATTTGGAACTTGTGAGATGGCTCCATGCGAATCGAAGCGAAGGATGCACAACCAGTGCGATGGACACTGCGCTTGATCGCGGGCATTGGACAGTCGTTCAGTGGCTCCATTTGAATCGACGGGAAGGATGCTCATCCAAAGCGCTTGAAAGAGCCGTGCAAGTGGCCAACCTTGACGTTCTCGAGTGGCTTCATCACCATGCGAAATATGTCTGGTCAACAGAGAAACGCTCACAGTCGCATCGTACGGTGGAAAGCTCCCGCTTCAGATGTATCGATATAAAGTGTAAATTAACATTGTTCAAGCTTGTACAGATCGTTTGGCTAAAGCATCGCCCATAAATTACCAGCGGCTGATTGACAAACCGTCGATTCAGCGTAAGGTCAACGTGGGGCACGTATTTTGTTGTCATTCCAAGCCAACAAACGACTGCAAAGTCTTCAGATAGAGGTATGTTTTCGTCGACACGTTCTGCGACTTTGGCAGCCCAAAAGTTGTGCTCATGGGGTTAGTTCCATCAATCTGAGGTTGTCCGAGGCCATGGCTGGCACAGTGTTCATGCCAAAGTTGACGGTTTTTCAGCTGGTATGGCGCGAATCCAGCATTTATAACCCATGTTAGCTGTAGTTTTCGGTGTAGAGGCAGCCATTCCTTGCTTCATAGCCCAAGTTTGCGAGGACGCCGACGCGATGAGCGTAAACGGTTCATCGGCATCAACATTGGATTTTGAAGGACATCTGTCGGGTGCAACTTCAACTCATGATTTGATTGGTCAAAATTTATTCAATCAGCCAATCAGAGGAAGATAAAACTTTCCTCGGATCATTTTCCAATTTGCCGTCGAGATGCCAGGAAGCCCCACAAAGAAATCCAAGACGTCGACTGCGCACGAGCTTGTCTGCGATAACTTTATCCACGGCGTGTTTACCCCTGCCCAGAATGGAGCTTATCTTCCAATCGAGTCCCCCTCAACGGGAGAAATCATTGGAAAAGTTGCACTTTCCGACAGTGAGGATGTCGAAGCGGCCGTTGCCCACGCCAAGCAAGCGTTTGGACCATGGAGTGCCTTGACGGTCAAAGCGCGTGCAGCGATTATGCTCAAGTTTCATGAATTGATTCGCCACAATGCAGACGAATTGGCAGACCTTGTTGTCCTTGAAAATGGCAAAAACAAGAGTGAAGCTTTGGCAAGTGTGTTGAAGGTTCAGTTGTGATATCTTTATCCCCTCTAATTCGTGTCGCTTACATAGGGCAATGAAACGGTGGAATATGCGTGCAGCTTGCCTCAATTGATCCAAGGGCGTGTGCTGGAAGTAAGCCGTGGCATTACGTGCCATGAAGTCCGGGATCCGTTGGGTATAATCGTATCCATCGTTCCGTTCAATTTCCCTGTCATGGTCCCCCTCTGGACGGTTCCAATTGCCCTCACAACTGGCAACTGTGTCATTCTCAAACCATCGGAAAAGGTATCTCATGAAAGATGGAAGCTCACTGATATTCCTCTCAGGTTCCAGCCACCATGACTCGTATTGCACAGCTTCTTACACAAGCTGGCGTTCCTCCGGGAGTCTTTCAAGTATATTCTTTCTTCATGTGCTGGGATAATGCTGGGAATAGATCATTCAAGGACAGATTCCTGCTGTGAACGCGCTAGTTGACCATCCTGATGTGAATGCCGTCACATTTGTCGGCTCATCGCCCGTTGCGCAATTGATTTCTCGTCGATGCCGAGCTCAGGACAAACGCGTATTGGCTCTGGGTGGTGCGAAAAATCACTTGGTAGCTCTTCCCGATGCTCCTGTGGATGCCACTGCTCGAGACATTGTGGCATCGTTTGCTGGATGTGCTGGTCAAAGGTATGTAAATCTATCGCAATGTTTTTGAATTGAATAACTTCATGGTAGATGCATGGCTGCCTCGGTCCTCTTGTTAGTCGGTCCCTGCGACGCCATTGTCGAAGCTGTCATCGCAAAAGCTAAAGCTTTGACCCGTGGAACGTCTGCAGGCCAAGTCGGAGCTATCATTGACAAGGCTTCGCAACGCCGGTACGTCTGATGAAGAAGTTAAATAACTTACTCTCCTAAAGGATCATTCAATACATCGACGAAGCTGAAGCTGGAGGCGCTCAGGTCTTGGTAGATGGTCGATCCTGGGCTGAAGAACCGAAGGGTACAGAATTTGCGCCCTTCACGCATTAACTTTTGGCAATATTGTAGGCTATTGGGTCGGTCCTACCGTGCTGTTGCACACAAACAAGGAAGACCTTGCTCTGCACCATGAGATCTTTGGTCCTGTGATCTCTGTCTATCAAGTATGGAAATCATGAAGCTCTTTCCATTAAAATGTTGCTTAGGTTTCGACATTTGACGAGGCGTTGGCGATTGAAAATGCCAATCCTTTTGGCAATGCTGCGTGCATCTATACAAGCAATGGAGGTCACGCCGAATATTTTCAAATCCGCTTCCGTGCTGGCATGATTGGCGTCAACATTGGCGTGCCTGTCCCTCGGTACGTCGATTCTAGCCTGGCCTCGCTGAAGTATTCATAGTGAGCCTTTTTCGTTTGGTGGAATGTATGGCACTCAAAGCAAATATGGCGACATGGATATCACGGGCGATGGCTGCGTTGAATTTTGCACGACGCGACGCAAGATCACTGCCAAGTGGAGCTCCAGTGAAGGCCATGTCGATCGTGCCAACTTTGCAGGGCAGATGTAAGGCAGCAAGTAAGATCCCACTGAATCAAACTCGTTTGTCCGTTGATTTTTTCAAACTCTGACTGATCTGGATGCACCAGCGAACGATGTTGAGCAGTCAGCCCAGGGTGTGCCGAGAGCCATTACATTCGTTCGTCGTCAGGAATTCAGCGAGTTTTCATCAGCACCTCAACCTTCTCCATACGCACTTGATTCCACTTGCTCCTTCTTGAGCAATGTCTCCACTGAAGAAGCTAGCAGATCCCTTCGAGAATGTCGACTTATCACCAAGTCCAAGCTGTCGTTGTCGTCGTCATCGAGAATAACGTCGAACGATCAACATGCAATTAGTCGTTGGTTACAAGCAATTGCCCATGGGATCCCAAACTGGTAAGACGATGGGGGAGCCGTGTTCCCACACTTGCGCATGTTTTGGCTTGAGGAATTTCTTGTGAACGACGACTTGGTACATGTGTTCTTCAAACCAGTCGGCAGTCATGACATCAAATCCCTTGGCGCCACGCTGGGGTCCCCAGCTATTCTCGACCTTCCAACTACTGGGTTTGTCTTCTCCATCATGAACGTTGTAGCCGACAAAGACCATCGCATGCGTCATCGAGCCAGCCTACCGAGCAGGAATCGTCGACGAGTCGTTCGTTTGAAATAGTACCTTGAACTCTAAGCGTTCCTTCTTGGTCAAGCCATACTTGGTGCCAAAGACAGCCTCCATGTCGTACAACTTGGTCGAGTAAATGCCATGCAAGTCCAGCTCGGAATCAGCGTCGCAATCGCAGCCAAACCAGACGGGCATGTCAGCATCCAGCTGCAGCTTGGCATAGCGCCACAAGTGTTCGATGGAGAGGTTGAGGTACTTGACTCGCTTGCCTTCCACGACATTGCCAAGACGATCGACTACACAACAGCTTTAGATTTTGCCTGGACCCGATGCATACCTGTGAGGATTGTCGAGAAGGCATTGCGGGGATCATGGACAATTGAGACGTACTCGTTCAAGTCGAGGGGCACGACCGACTGGACAAACGATCGCGGTGTCAAGTTTGACACGCGGACGTGGCGCTGGTCCTTGTCATGGACTTCAAAATCAAATGAGGTGGGCGGCGAGCCCAAATGAATCGCAAGGATACGATGACACACTTCCAGCATGGATAGTTTGGCTTCGTGGATTGCCGTCGGGGACGCATGCGACGCTTGGAGATCGCGGAGTTGCTTGGCGAACTCGCGCAGCTTGGAGCTCAAGAGGCCATTGAGGATCGTCGAATCGAGCGTTTGGGTGGACTCGCCAAAGACGTTCTTTGGACACGCGCCGTACTTGTTGACAATGTTGACGACCATATCCCATTGCCCTCCATCGTTCGTCGGGTCGTTTAAAAAGTGAGCGACGAGGCGCGAGTCCACGGGATCATTCGCCGTCGCGAGGATGTTTTCGAGGAAGAAATTGCACTTCTCAAACTTGTCCTAGAGCACACCGCCATGTCATGTGCAAGACGAAGATGCACGTGTACCCAAAAGTAGAAGAAGTTCTGCGAGATTTCAAAGTCCTTCTTGAGGTTGTACTTTTGCTTGAGTGCTCGACGGAGTACCGTTGATGTTGCAAACAACCAGCAGCTAGAAAGACGGCACAGTCGAGCAGTCCATGCAGGGGGACGTACCGGCCAGTTT
Source organism: Aphanomyces euteiches (assembly GCA_021527685.1). Taxonomy (NCBI): domain Eukaryota; phylum Oomycota; class Saprolegniomycetes; order Saprolegniales; family Verrucalvaceae; genus Aphanomyces; species Aphanomyces euteiches. The sequence goes on from JAJGMV010000284.1 coordinate 689,602, forward strand.
CATTTTGATTGCATGCGTCCGTATCGGGCAATTTCTTGGAGAAGACGTGCGTTTGACGAGAGATTTCTCGGCGGTTGCACACAACGTCGCGCCACTTGCCAGCCGTGATGCCGTTCTGGGCAATTGTGTAGCGCGGCTCCGCGTCAAACTTATCCCTGATGGAATCGACAAAGTCGAGCGGGATTGGCGTCGGAGCAGAACCTAGAAGGCATCAACTTGAAGGTTCATGTCATCGCGTCGTACTTGACATCTGGGGTCTGGAATCGTTTCTGGCCGACGTTCGTGGGGGGTCCTTGTCCCGTCAAGTTCGCTAGTCAGACCAACGCACTTCATGTACTCAAAGTCCATCTCCCTGTGTACTGTAGACCTGGGCAGTTCTGGAGCTCATTGCACTTGCGTCTGTCCTGGGCTTGGGACTTGAGATGGAGAAGAGGGAAGACAGGAGAGGTGGTTTCAAAACTGTGATCTATTACTCGTGTACAATTACTACTACTCGTTTGGTTGGCACTCTGTCCGCTGGAGTTCAAACAGAAACGATTTAAGCAACGGTGCGGCTTGCGCGGATTGAGCGAGCGACGCTAGTCACCTTGCTGTGGGCCATCGAAGGGTGGCCAGCGTTGATGCGCGACGTGAACGCAGTGTTGGAATAAGCAGATTGGTTCAACACATAGTTGACGGCAAACTTGATCAAGTCGAGAGGGAATTGCCACACAATCGACCACAACCAAGCAATGACCAAGTAACCCCAGCCACAGCCGATCACAGCCACACGGTCAGATGGATAGCCGTTGAAACCCAAAGCACCGATCACACTGGCAGCCACTTGAGCCACCACGAAAGCAATCAACAACAAGTCGCAAGGCTTCTCGGCAAAGAACCAAGTGTTGATACCAGCCGTACGCGTCACGAAAATCAAAGCTTGACCAGAGATCGACACTTGCATGTAGATGAAACCACGCAAGATACCATCCTTCTTTTGCATACCAGGACCGATCAACTTGTGGCTCTTGGACCACGTCGAGTTAAAGTTGGAGTAACCCCACACGTAGTCGCAGAAACCAACACCGTTCGTCAAGGGCAAGTAGTCGTGGCCGATGAAAGACACACCGTTGGCACGAGCAGCAGCTTGGGGGACGCTGTATTCGTTGTCCGAGCCGTAGGCAGACTTGGATTGACCCACAGTGTATTGGTGCAAGAATTGTTGGTACGTTTCTTCAGCTTCAGGTTCGACATCATTGGGCAAGTCGTTGATGTGGTTGCCCTTCAAGTGCTTGAACAAGTCGGCACGAGTCTTGCTGTACTTTTCTTCGTACTTCGCCCAGTAGCCGTTCACGTAGTTGATGCGGGCGTTACCCAAAGCAACATAGTCAGAGTTCTTCATCACAGAGCCGTCCAATTCACCGCAACCGCTCGAGTTCGAGTTCACGGAGCATTCCAAGATCGATTGAGTAAAGTAGTCATTGCAGTGGTCCTTGATGCAGTTCACGCACAAGTCTTCCGAGTCAATAAAGCCGCTGAAAGCAGACGATTGGTACGTGATCGAGAACAACACAATCGTACTCAAGGTCAACCACAAACCAAAGCAGATCGACGAGATGAACACACTCTTCAACTTCCACGAGTCAGGCGTGCGGCTAGCCGTCACATTGTCCTTCGAGATTGTCAAAATCGTACCATCGTTCAAAATGGCCAACACGACAACCAAAATCGTTGGGAAGTACCAGTTGTAGCACACAGTCAACAAACCAAACGTGCACACAATACGCACAGTCATCGCAATCGAGTACATGGCGTAGTTCTTCATGCGCAAGAAAATCTCACGACTCATGCGGATAGCAGTGATGATCACACTCAAACCAGGAGACACCAACACGATATCGGCAGCAGCACGAGCAGCGTCCGTGGCATCATCGACGGCAATACCAATATCGGCTTGGGCCAAAGCAGGAGCATCGTTCACACCATCACCCGTCATACCCACAACCTTGTTCAAGCTTTGCAAGTGACGCACAATTTCAAACTTGTGTTCAGGGAACACTTGGGCAAACCCATCCGTTTCGTAGACCAATTGAGCCAAGTTCATGCCAGGAGGAGGAGCTTGGTTGAAGAAACTCGTGTCCAAAATGTTCGTGGGCATTCCCAATTGACGGCACGTTTCAATAGCAATCACACGGTGATCACCCGTGACCATCTTGACAGCCACACCCAAGTCAATAGCACGGCGAATCGTTTCAGCAGTGTCGTGGCGAGGAGGATCGAACAAAGGCATCAAACCAACCAACTTCCATTCAGCCTTGTCGAGGTCGACATCGCCTTCCGAGATAGACACACCCAAACCACGGTAACCGCGGCTGGCATATTCGTTGATCACAGCTTCCACTTCTTCACGCAAGGATTCAGCATTCACATCCATGTCCAAGCACACTTGAGGAGCACCCTTGCACGTGCGGAAGATGCGGCCAGTGTCGTTTTCGCGGAGTTTGGCAATCGTGCGCTTGGTCGTGGGGTCAAACGGAGTGTAGTGCAACAACGTGTACTTTTGCCACAACGTGTCCTTTCCAGGGTACGTTTCAAAGCACACAATATCAATCGCTTCGTTGTTTTCAGTACGGGCGGCCAAAGCAGCATCGCGCAAGATTTGCTCCTTCTCAAAGCCGTTGTACGCAATGAGGTTGTCCTTGTCGACACTCAACTTGTTCAACGTAAGCGTACCAGTCTTGTCCGAGCACAACACTTCCATCGACGCCATTTCTTCAATCGATGTCAAACGGGTCACAATCGCGTTTTCCTTGGCCAAAGCAGACGAACCGATGGCCAACGTCACACTCAACACCGTAGGCATGGCAACGGGAATACCGCCGACAATCAACACCAAGATGTTGGCCACACCCAAGCAACCATCCGTGATGATCAAGCAGGGGTTTTCGTCCTTGCGGGAGCCCATTTGCACAATCAATTCAATGACGCACCACAACACAATCGACACCATGCAAAAGTTACCGACAGTCGTCAATACTTCTTGCAAGCGGCCATGGGATTCAGCGCCGGCGATTTGAGACGCAGCACGACCCAAGAACGTGTTCACACCCGTGTTGGTCACCACAGCTTCGATTTCACCTTGCTTGCACACCGAACCAGAGTAACCTTCGTCACCGGTCGACTTGGTCACTGGCAACGATTCACCCGTCAACGAAGATTGATCGATCTTGACCGGATCACCTTCCAAGAACTTCAAGTCGGCAGGCAACACATCGCCCAAACGGACACGGATCACATCACCAGGGACCAATTGGTCAGCGGGGATCTTGGCAATAGCACCGTCACGGAAGACCTTGGCTTCAGGAGCCAATTGACCCATCAGGGCGGCGACGGCATCACCGGCTTGCATTTCTTCAAAGTAACCAATACAGGCGTTCAACAAAAGAAGCGCCAAAATCAAGGCAAAATCGGGAAAGTCCAACAAGACGATGGACAAAATAGCAGCCACTTCCATGGCCCACGACAAAGGGTTCCACATGAAGCCCAAGAACACCATCAAGCGGTTCACCTTGGCTTCGGGCAACTTGTTGGGTCCATGTTCCAAAATACGCTTTTGGGCTTCGGCCGTGCTCAAACCTTCGCGGGTCGCCTTGAGCTTGTCCAAAGCAGCGTTCAAGGGAATGGCACCCCATTCCACTTGGCCAACATCATTGACATAGTTCTTCTGATCGTTGGGCGTCGTCATCGATTGGTAAGCGGCAGCCATGCTGGGCCTTGGTCACTCGCCTGCGAATTGAAAACTGAACAGCGTTTGACGTTTCTCACACGATCCTCTCCATGGGATGTGGATGCGCAACTGGCACATTTCCATGGGGAGGGCCCCCCTCATGTGGGTCTCATTGCAGTTTATATGGATTTTACTATCGAAGGGGTAGGGGGTGGGTATAAAAAGTGTCAATGTGCGCAATTGTAAGGGTCGGGGTACTGTAACCAATTTCATTACACCAACCAAACGTGGTGGATACACACAAAGCATTAAATTACGCTCGCAATGAGATACGGTGGCGCCACGTGGGGGGAGGAGGGCACTCTCTCTCTCTCTCTTGGGACATCTCTCGAGTTGTTTTCTGTTGGGATCAGTCCAGCAGTATAAAGTCCAGCTTGCTCCTTGGTTTTTTATCTCTTTCTTGTCCGGATACAACGTACAGTACACCGTACTGTACATTGTGTACATGAGTGTATTAGGTAGGTGTACTTGTCGTACATGACAAGGTTCCTGCATTGTACTCCTGGATTGAACGTGTGCTTATTGCGTGTGGGTGTGTATTGTATGAGCGATCTACCGTAGGATTTGACGCCATCCCCGCCGCCGACGCTGACGATGTCATGGAGAAAGAGGCTTGGCTTTCTTTTCTCCATCATAATGGGACATCTCCCAAACAACTGCCTCTTGTGTGACACCGCTCTACCGGTTGCCTTATCCGGACTGGTCGGCGGCAAAAGCCAGAAAGCGCCATGGAATGATGTGGAGTAGTAGCAAAGACATGGCAAGTCGGCGGCCACGACGACCTGAACAGCGTGGTACACTTGTATAAAAGTGGATTCATGACAAGGATCTCAGGAAACTCTGAAACAAGGAGAAGCCACGAACGAGCAGACGCGATGGAGTCTCAAGACCATGTCCCAGTCGTCCGGATAGGAGTGGAGGATGCGCCGTTCGGGAAACGTGCCGGTTGTCGATCGGTTGTTGTACGGAACACGTTGCGACCGTTAGCTACGCTTCGTAACGCGTTCCATGACAGCCTTCCCTGGCAAGGAAGAGAACCATGGGTGGATCACATTGCCACGCAATGGCATCGTCTGCTTTGATCTTGAGAATTCCATGGAGTCGCTCAAGCTCCGAGATCTTTCCAAGACCCGAGATGCTTCGATCCACCCACTGCGAGATGGAGCCCATGACACAACGCTTGGCATTGGTGCGCCACGTAATGAGATCTCCGTCTGTATGATATCGACGACATGGATGCCTCCCGATCCAGCGGCGCAACCTCAACGTGTATCAAATGGGTCCTCTGCGAACATGAAACCTCACACGTTTGAAATGTCGCCCCAAAAGTTAGAACAATTTGAACCGCAAGCTCTCTTGCAACCCTCGACCTTTCGCCTTGCGAATCGTTGCGATCGAAGATTTCCAAGCGTCGCCTCGGCAAATGTTCCATGCCCTTTCGCGTCGTCCAAATCACGCACTCCCAGAGACACTTTGAATTTCCCAGAGGGTCATTCAGACGGCGATGGCAAGTGCATACCAGTCCTTGACGACGCCCCATGAACAAAAGAACTACATCAATGATGCTGGCCAGATCGAATGGGGTGCAATCCCATTGAATGCCGCATTGGATAAACTCAAGACGTCCCGAGAAGGATTGAGCACTGGCGAGGCTCAGAAACGACTCAAGGAGCATGGACCGAACAAGCTCCCAGAGGTGAAAGTCAACCGCTTCATGCTCTTCTTGGGCTTTATGTGGAACCCTCTCTCGTGGGCCATGGAAGTGGCTGCCATTTTATCCCTCGTACTCCTCGATTTTCCCGACTTTGGTTTGATCATGGCTCTGTTGCTCTTAAACGCTTGCATTGGTTACTTCGAAGAAATTCAAGCTGGTGATGCCGTCGCCGCCCTGATGGGTCAATTGGCTCCTGAAGCCAAGGTCTTCCGTGACGGTGCTATTGCCAAGATCCCCGCTGACCAATTGGTCCCTGGTGATGTGATCCGTGTCCGTTTGGGCGATGTGTTGCCTGCCGACTTGAAGTTCTTGGAAGGTGATCCGGTCAAGATCGATCAATCTTCGTTGACGGGTGAATCGTTGCCAGTGACCAAGTCGACCGGTGACGAAGGTTACTCTGGTTCGGTGTGCAAGCAAGGTGAAATCGAAGCTGTGGTGACCAACACGGGTGTGAACACGTTCTTGGGTCGTGCTGCGTCTCAAATCGCCGGCGCTGAATCCCATGGCCGCTTGCAAGAAGTATTGACGACTGTCGGTAACTTTTGCATGGTGTCGATTGTGTTGTGGTGCATCATTGAACTGGTTGTTCAAATGGGTTCACGCCTTGATGAAAACCCCTGCCTCATTATTTCTGACGGCTGCTTGGGTGTGGCCAATATCTTGGTCTTAATCGTCGGTGGTATTCCCGTTGCCATGCCTACGGTGTTGAGCGTAACGTTGGCCATCGGTTCGTCTGCTTTGGCCAAGGAAAACGCGATTGTGACCCGTTTGACGTCGATTGAAGAAATGGCGTCGATGGAAGTGTTGTGCTCCGACAAGACTGGTACGCTTACGTTGAACAAGCTCAGTGTCGATATGGACAACTTGATTCCCTACAATGGCTTTGCGAAAGACCAAATCTTGCGCGATGCTGCTTTGGCCGCCCGTACTGAAAACAACGAAGCGATTGATATTGTGTGCTTTGAAACGTACCCTGGAAAGGACACGTTGTGGCAAAAGTACACGTTGTTGCACTACACTCCGTTTGACCCAACAACAAAGCGAACCATCGCCAAGCTTCGTGAAAATGCCACCGGTCGAATCTTCCGGACATGCAAGGGAGCTCCTCAAATCTGCCTCGATATGGACGTCAATGCTGAATCCCTCCGTAAGGAAGTCGAAGGACGCATTAATGAGTACGCCGCCCGTGGTTACCGTGGTTTGGGTGTGTCTATCTCGGAAGGCGATGTCGACCTCGACAAGGCTGAATGGAAGTTGGTTGGTTTGATGCCTTTGTTCGATCCTCCTCGCCACGACACTGCTGAAACGATTCGCCGTGCTATTGACTTGGGTGTGGCTGTCAAGATGGTCACGGGTGATCACCGTGTGATTGCTATTGAAACGTGCCGTCAATTGGGAATGCCCACGAACATTTTGGACACGAGTTTCTTCAACCAAGCTCCTCCTCCTGGCATGAACTTGGCTCAATTGGTCTACGAAACGGATGGGTTTGCCCAAGTGTTCCCTGAACACAAGTTTGAAATTGTGCGTCACTTGCAAAGCTTGAACAAGGTTGTGGGTATGACGGGTGATGGTGTGAACGATGCTCCTGCTTTGGCCCAAGCCGATATTGGTATTGCCGTCGATGATGCCACGGACGCTGCTCGTGCTGCTGCCGATATCGTGTTGGTGTCTCCTGGTTTGAGTGTGATCATCACTGCTATCCGCATGAGTCGTGAGATTTTCTTGCGCATGAAGAACTACGCCATGTACTCGATTGCGATGACTGTGCGTATTGTGTGCACGTTTGGTTTGTTGACTGTGTGCTACAACTGGTACTTCCCAACGATTTTGGTTGTCGTGTTGGCCATTTTGAACGATGGTACGATTTTGACAATCTCGAAGGACAATGTGACGGCTAGCCGCACGCCTGACTCGTGGAAGTTGAAGAGTGTGTTCATCTCGTCGATCTGCTTTGGTTTGTGGTTGACCTTGAGTACGATCGTGTTGTTTGCAATCGCATACAGCACGAATGGATTCGATGGCATCGCCAAAGCTGAAAACCTCTGCGTGAGCTGCATCAAGGACCACTGCCATGACTTCTTCACGGACAAAGTCCAAACATGCTCGCTCACTGGCAACTCGAGCTCGTGTGGTGAACTCGATGGCTCGATCACCAAAGGCTCGTCGTACGATCTCCTCGGCACTGAACGTGCGGGGCATATCAAAGCCTACTGGGACGAATACCCGGCCAAGTACAACCACGGCTTTGACGATATCTTCAAGAACCTGCAAGTAAACCACATCAACCACTTGGGAGTCGAGCCTGAAGCCCTGGAAGCATACAACCAGTTTGTGTACCAATACACTGTCGGCAAGAGCGGTGCTGCTTTCAAAGGAGACTACTCGGTGGCTCTATCGGCTGGTCGAGGCAACGGTGTGTCGTTTGTCGGCCACGACTTCTTGCCTCTCACAAACGGCGTTGGCTTTTGCGATTATGTCTGGGGCTATTCCAACTTTAATTCGACGTGGTCGCGTGGAAAGAAGTCGATCGGGCCAGGCATGCAAAAGAAGGATGGCATCATGCGTGGACTCATCTACACGCAAGTGTCGATCTCTGGCCAGGCGTTGATCTTTGTCACGCGCACTGCGGGCATCAACACTTGGTTCTTTGCCGAGAAACCATGCAACTTGCTCTTGTTTGCCTTTGTCGTCGCTCAAGTCGCCGCAAGTGTCATCGGTTACTTTGGTTTCCAAGGCTATCCGTCAGATCGCGTTGCTGTCTTTGGCTGCGGTGGTCCTTACCTTGGCATTGCATGGGTCTGGTCCATCATTTGGCACTTCCCCCTCGACTTGATCAAATTCGCTGTCAACTACGTGCTCCACAAGAACACCTACACCCAAACCGCCTTCACATCGCGCATCAACGCTGGCCATCCATCCATGACGCACAACAAGGTCACAAGTGTCGCCCGCTCAATCCGCGCGAGCAGCACCGTCGCTTAAAACTATTTTGTCGCCATGGCACTGCCACATCCACCTCCGTGAACCATTTATGTAAGTTTGTTTACAAACGATCATCTTATCGAATTTCCCAACTGATGGCGATGAACAGCGTTTCCTAGCCGTCAATTGCCAAGCGGCCATTGATGTGAACCGCTCGACCACGTTCGTTACCAACATTGGCTTCGCTGTCATGTCGACTTAGAAACACAGTCATGGGCCATGACTGTGTTTCTAAGTCGACATGACAGCGCAGAATGGGACGATCTATCATTTCAACCGCGTGGCAATAGCTGCAGGAACCTCCATCTGGTTCATGCACGCCGCTTCCTCGAAAGATTTCTCTGGCATGGCGTCGCGAGTCTGGCGACAAAAAGGCGCCCTGCAGTCGAGAGCAAGCTGAATCAGGCTCAAGCTCTCGTCTGATGCGATTCAATCAGCTCTTGACGACGTCGCCACTGCTACATGTATGGGAGAAGCTGGTACACTCGTACCGTTAGGTACAGTCAGTAACCCGTGGAACTTGCGGCATGTTCTGGGAACAGGTCATGAGCTTCCAGGTGCGCCGCACCAGCGCAAGGTGAAGCTACCACAGGGGATCTCTCCTTCTAACGCCACTCTCAGCCATAGCGACGCGGCTGTCTTGACGAGCTCCCGCTTGAATCCGAGGCGATATCAGCGCAGCGAGACGTTGCAACCGAGCTTTCCGCCGACTTCCAAGTGGAATGTGTGATCGTTATCAGATGAGCCGATGCACAGACGGCGCTACAAACGAACTCCTCATTTGAAAACTTGCGTCATGCTACACAAGTTCCTCCTGCTCGCGCTTGGCGCAAGCTACGCCACGGCCAAGATCTCGCCGTCTCTGAGCCGCCGTTTGGAAGTGAATCCAGCGGCGCGACCCAACATCGTCGTCTCGTTCCACCAATCACAGACGGAATCAACGACCGGCATTGAATCCGTGGGCAACCTCGAATCGCTCTCCAAGCCAGCGCGCGCCGAGTTTGTCCGCGATACGCTCCAGAAGCAAGCGACGGAATCCCATGCTGGCTTGCTCCAGCTCTTGACGCCACAGATCGAGTCGACAACATCCGACATCTCGTTCGAGTCGTTCTACATCGACCAAAAGGTCTACATTGAAAACGCGACGCCGGAAATCCTCGCGCAGATCCAAAAGCTGCCCAACGTCAAGAGCATCGACGAGCAAGTCACGTTCTACCTCGAACCTCTCTTGCCTTCGTCGTCGTCGTCGTCTTCGTCGGCGTCGTCTTCCCGTATCGAAAGTGTCGAAAGCACGCTCCCGACTGAAGTGTGGGGCATCCCAAAGATCGAAGTCCCTGCCGTGTGGAAGACGGGCAACACGGGCCAAGGCATCGTCGTGGCCAACATTGACACGGGTGTCCTCGGCACGCACGAAGCGCTCAAGAACAACTGGCGCCGCGACTACGGCTGGTTTGATCCCACCTACAACACGACCGTGCCGACGGATTCTCAAGGCCACGGAACCATGACGATGGGCGTTGTCGCTGGCGCTGTCAATGGAATTGGCGTCGCCCCTGGGGCTCAGTGGATCGCATGCGTCGGCTGTGATGCCCAAGGCAATTGTCCTCAAGTTGTAATCACCCGCTGCGCGCAGTGGCTCTTGTGTCCTACCGACAGCACCGGCAAGTCGGACTGCTCCAAAGCGCCGCACATCATTAGCAACAGCTACAACACTGAGAAGACAGACGCGCTCGACGACGTCATCAAGGCGTGGCGCGCTGCTGGCATCGTCCCCGTCTTCTCCAACGGCAACAAAGGCTCGGCCAGAGGCTGCGGTGTGTCGTCGTACCCTGGATCCTCTCTCGGGGCGATCGCTGTCGGCGGCTCCAACGACCATGACGAGTTGTCGTATTTCAACAGTCTTGGCCCTGCTCCTGATGGCCGCATCAAGCCTGACTTGCTCGCGCCTGGCTCTTCCATCGTCTCGTCGTCCAGGTCGGGCAACGACACGTACGACTACTCGGACGGCTCCAGTTTGGCGGCGCCGCATGTCGCCGGCGCCGTCGCTTTGTACTTGCACGCCAACCCCAAGGCGACGTTCGACCAAATCTACGCGGCGCTCACCAAGTCGACAGTCAGCGACACGTTGACCATGTACACCAACACGTGCGGCAACATTTCCGCGACGACTTTCCCCAACAACGGCTACGGCTACGGCCGTCTCAATGTCCGCGCCGCGTTGGGCCTTCCCGACACGACTGGCGCCTGCTACGCGCTTGAGAAGGACACGGAATACATTGGCAACGACTTTGCCAACACGTCGCGCGCTTCTGCGGCCCTGTGCTGCGCCGACTGCGCTGCCACGCCAGGCTGCGAATTGTTCACGTGGAAGAATGAAAACGGCGGCACGTGCTACCTCAAGAACGCCAAAGGCCTCGGCTCCTTCGGCGATGGCTCCATCTCGTCCATTCTCAAGGCCAACCGCCCACCGACTCCATCAACGCCGGCACCAACGCCAGCGACGACGCGAACGCCGCCTCCATTCCCAACCAACATCCCGACTGTCACGCCATCCGCCACCAAAGCCACGACGGCGGCTCCTGCCACGACAATCAAGCCAACGACGACGAAAAAGCCCACCGCGGCGCCAACGACGGCAAAGCCCGCTGAAACATGCCAGTCGATCCAAAACAACGTCGATTACGTTGGCTTTGATCTCAAGTCGACGTCGCAATCGTCGGCCAATGCTTGCTGTGCCGACTGCGCCGCGACGCCTGGCTGCAAACTGTTTGTCTGGACCGACTTTGCAGGCGGCACTTGCTGGCTCAAGCACACCGTCGGCGTCAAGTCGACACAAAGCGGAGCCAAGGCCGGTCTCCTCCCCACCAAGTCGTCGTCGTCTTCGTGTGGAGCGCAAAAGATCAACGTGGACTATCCCGGCAACGATGTCGGGGCCACGCAGCGAGCGACGCCAGACTTGTGCTGCGACGACTGCAAGACCACGACTGGATGCCACCAATACGTGTGGACAAACTTTCAAGGCGGCACTTGCTGGCTCAAGTCGGCCAAAGGCAAAGCCAAGCCAAACGACGGTGCGGTCGCCGCGTCGCTAGCTTAGAGTCGTCCATTCGTTCCATAATAAAGTCGTATTTGTTCGGCAAGCAATCGTGACCACCCGATGGACCGCCGCGTCGTTGCCCTCCACGAACACTACGATCGCTCGCTCCTCGATCAATTCTACAGCGACGTGCTTCTTCCATGCTTTGGCATGTATCCTGACGGTATGTGCGATGTCCATGACGTCGTCGTCCTCCTCCTCTTGGAAAGACAATGGCTCAGTGGCGACGGGTAGAACTGGACGATCTCGACGCGTTGCATGTCCAACTGAACGAACACAACCACGACACGACGGCGGAGTACCTCTACCATGTCTTGCTCCTGCTCCAAGACAAGACGATCGTCGCTGGCGTCTGCTTTGAGTACTACCGACGGAGCATCTGTGGCTTGGTGACGCATATTGCGACGAATCCCAAAGTCGACACGAGAGGACAAGGCGTTGGCAAGACGCTCGCTGGCCACGCGGTCCATCAACTACACCGACAAGCTAGAAAACATGGCCATGACGCATGCCAAGCTGTCTTTCTCGAGTCAAATAGGGACCAAGTGGAAGGCGATGTGATGCAACCAGCGCGGCGGCGGCAAATCTTCCGAGCATGGGGCATCCAGTACTTGGACTTTGACTACATCCAGCCGCGATTGAGCGACGACAAGGAACCATGCAGGACGCTCTATCTCGGCGTGTGGAAGGACGCACTCGTCCAGCAAACGGACGAAAGCGCCGTCCTGCCTTCTCGAATCCTTCGCGACTTTCTGACCGACTTTTTTACCGTCTTGATTGGCACAGACGGTGTAGAAACGGACGTCGACGCCGTGCGGCAGCTCCAGTGGCTAGACTCCCATCCCGTCGTCCCTCTACTCCATGTATAACAGCTTGTAAATGTTAATGACACGCGGGCAGGCGCAACAGAGTACAGAGCGCGTTGCAATGATGCGTCGTGAAGAATCGATGCATCCCAGCTTGGCCACGATCGGTGCGTCCATATTCACGCTTCTTGCCTTTGCTCGCTGCATGATGAATCACAGGATCCGTCAGCTCAAACACGTTGTTGGCAGCATTGAACACGCCTTGCAAGTCGCAGACGAGCAGGTTGCGATGCGATTTCCAAAAGGTGAAGTGGGAGAACGCTTGTGGAATGTCTTCCACGGGGACCTCAGCGCTCGCACTCGGCGTGACTGGGTCATCCTGTGCTTCTTCGTCATCCTCATCCATTTCTTGGATCGCATCGAGCTGCATCGTGTCTTTCGCATCTAATTGCCGCAAAAGCTTCTCCATGCTTGGTACACGTGGCGTGCTTTGTCCATCGACGTAGCCATTGTTGCCATTCCACTTTTTGTACTTGGCATTGTCGAGCAACTTCTCGACGAGGAGGCCTTTGCCGTCAAATTCATAGACAGAGCAATCGAGGAATGCAATCTTGGGCACTCGAAAAGAGGCAGTCGCGGCGTTAAACCTGTCGGCCCATTTACCAGCTTCGCGCTGAGTCTTGCAGAAAACTTCATGGAAGGAAATCTTGGCATTCTCATCGTCTTGCTCAATGAACTTGGAGTCCTTGCCTACCATCAGAGGGCCAACGATTCGATATCGCTGGAGATTGAGATGTGACCGAGACCGATTCTCTTCGATTTCACAAAGCTGGTAGACGATTCGCTCGGCGCCTAGCGCAAAAATTCGCTTGCGAATCGCAATGCCAGTCGCAGTGGGCTGGAAGAGCTCGACTTGCTTCCAGTTCTTCAAGCCTTGTCCATGCTTTGGATGGTCAATCAAGACGTAGCGCTGCACATCGGATAGATAGACTGTCCACTGTCCATCCTCCATAAAGTTGCTTGTGAGGTGGAGGAATTGCTGTTCCATGGACACCTCTTGGAGCTTACGGGGAGCCATGGACATGCCAGTTGTCATCAACGCAGTGCGGGTAGCGCTCAAGTCGGATCTCAATTCCGTCACGGCTGAACTGAGCTTTGTAGCACAGACTTGAGGGTTGGAAAAAGTTCCATGAGCTCCTGCTTGTTGCGCCATCTTCGTCATATCTTGGAGAACGGAGAAATCATTGCCACTTCCAGCAAATCCAATCATGCCTACACGCAACCGTGGACCAAAACGAGCACCCAAGTCGTCCATGCGACTCTTGAGCTGCTCAATAAAACTTTTCTTCCCATCGCTGGGCTTCCCATCCGACAGAAACATGAGCATGACGGCGCATGAATCTTCAGGCTCGTCGAGTTCCATTGCCCCATGGCCGCATCGATAGCGACCAAGTATTTCCCATGTGACCATGTGGGCGACAACTTTGTTGAAAAGCACATTCGTCAGCGGTTCTCGGTAGAACACAGTCGTGGCTTCATCGCGCATTTCAACGATTGTCATGACGTCCGTGCCGCTGATCGCGCCTTGGTCGTCGTCCAAATGTTTGCCGATCAAGTCCAAAGCGATCGTGCCAAAGACAGCGTCCGAACGGGTACGAAAGTCGTCGACGTCGGACGTACGTATGGAGCCGCTTTGATCCTCAACGACAATCGAATGTGAAGTGCAAGCACTCGGGGTGAAGAGGAGACGAGCGCGGAGAGATTCGTGGTGCTGTTGCTCGACAACGCTGAGGGGGACCAGTGGTTTTTCAATCGGTAGCGTGTACGACGTCACCTCCCGCTGACTGAACTCGTCCGTGATAAACACAATGTGTGCAAACGTGTACTTCCATCGAGGCCGTCCCGTTTGGCGGCAATTATTTGCACGCACCATCTTGCCGTATTTGACAGCTGCTTGAAGATCTCGCTTGGAGATCGACCGCTGAGAGCGACGATCTCGACCATGGACACTTGTCAGAAGCGTCACTGCACTTGTAGATGGATTCATCATGGAACTGTTGAGATCGTGAGATTATGAGCAGCTTAACGGGCAAAACCTGCATGGCAGTTGTGAAGGAAGCGACAGTTATGATTGTTTTTGACTCGTAAACTCCAACGACTATGCAAAACACCATTAAGTTAGTAAAGTTTGTTTTGAGCACAAGGCAATACCTGAACATGCGAGGATTCATCTTGTTTGCTTGCATTCAAAAGCTCGTTTCCTCATACGAAGTACATGTGCCATGGGTTTGTTATGAGGGGATACATCCGACACACCCTCCGATCGCCGATGTACATGAAGTTGATAGCTGCTCGGTCCCTTAAGCAAGCATACCTGATGATTCGTTGGATCTTCGTCTTATAGAGATGTCACCACGAGACGCATTGCATTCTTGGCGATGGACGCCTTGACGAGCATGGAGACTTCGGCTCCATTTGCAGCTACAAGCCTACAGGACAAATTTTCGAGACACCTAGCTGCCATCATCGATGCTGTAACGCATAGACTTCTCTCCGCTGCCTTCTCCAAAGACGCGCGCGATCTACCGGTAGGAAGGTGCTCTCATGTCATTGAACAAAAGTATCAGAACATCAAATGATACATAGAATGATACTTTTCATAGCTCAAAACTCAAGTGTCAGAACTAAGGGTCTGTTCGCTCAAGACAACCAGTTATTCACTATAACCAGTTATTTTAACTTGGTTATTGTAACCCAAGAGAGAAAAAGCTGACTTTCATGGCGGAACTTCTTGTGAAAAACTTCCATGATGGAAGAGCTTCATCAAAAATAACCAGCAGAATAAACACCTCCAGAGGTGGTTATTTTTCCTGGTTATTTCCTGGGAAATTGGACTTGGGACAAACTGATTGGAATAAAATTCGTGTTCGCTGAAATCACAGTTATTTCTCAGAAAATATCCAGATTTCGACCAAATAACCAGTTTTTTTGCTTCGAAGACCGCTTACGCTTTGGCGCAGTCTCCTGAGGATTGACAAATTATGATAATATCGTAGTGTCCTCTGTCTACGTTTATATATAATATAAACGTAGACAGAGGACATGGATTGACATGGAGTAGAATGCAAATCACATTCAAAGCCCACTTCCTTTTCTTACAAATTAACTGTGTTGTGTCCGGAAATCGTTGAAAGGATTTCCCTACTGTTTTTACGCTAACTTGATTGGCTTAAAATCAACAGACTTTGTGTTAATTGCTGGTGCTGTGTTGCCCATCGAGTTTCTCTCACTACTAATTAAGATTGAATAAAGGGAGATTCAGAAGATGTTGTTAGACCATACGCATCATCGATGATGCATGCCACCAATCCACACTTTGATAATACCTGCTATACATGCGGTAAGCATTGAGAACTGTACTGCTGTGGATAAAAATCTGTCCTAAGTGAATACATATAATTGCAATGATCTTTGCTTGCGTCTAGCAGGAACTGCAGCAATAAATTAGTATATACTTAGCATGCCATTGATGAGGCTAGGACTTAATTACCTCGTTTTGATCTATGCTTGCAATGCGATGCAACTGAAAATCCAGCGAAAGCGCGCAACAGATTTCAAAGTTACATGTCATGATGTTTGCAGTGAAATGACGCAGAAACACCAAAATGTAGCTGAAGTGCATGTAACCACGACTCCACAATACTGTTTCCATGATTCAATTACAATTGGCTTACGCTGGAGTTTACAATAGTTCATTTACAAGCCAAGTTGCAATATGGGTTTAAGAGTTTAACACATCGTATACACCACAAAAAGGAATGACAATCAAGTGTGTGTTGAGGGTAATTTGTTAGCTTTGTATTACTCTAATCAACTATGAATTTGTTGCCCTGTCGTGCTTGATGACCAGGAGAAAATCGGAAATTTTGACCAATTAGAGATGAGTACGACTGGTATTAATAGAAGATTTAATTCTACGATTTCCATAAAATGTAAATTGGGGTCGAGAAGTAGATATTTATATCCTGCTAAAATAAATATTTATTGTATATTTATTCTTTCCCATTCCACAATTAACGCTTAAACTTAATGTTTCCAAGAACCAAAATCAGATTTTCCTGCTCAAAAGATATAGCTATTTCAAACATTAGTTCAATAGCTATTTAGTCTGACTATCCTTCGATAAAGTAAATTTTACGGCCTGGTAACACTAATTTCGATTAAGTTAACAATTTTATCTTGAAAATACTTGATAAAGTACATTTTGAGTTTAATTAACTGAAAGGGACAGACACGGGACAACTTCCCGACAATCACCACCCAAATCTTCACCCTGACGCAGTCGAATAATTGTCTGGATAATCTCGATTTTATCCGGAATCTCCATTCACTAAAACAATTTTGGCGGTACAAGGATGCGAACACGGCGGCGACGGGACGATGATGAGGCTCCCGTGATAGAGATCAACGAATCACCAAACGTTGACATTCTTCAACGACTTCCGCGAGAACGCCGCAGAACTGTACGCTATATTGACTCGTTGGACGCTTTTGTACGTGCTGGGACTTGCATTTCGGTGTTTATGACCGTTTCTGTAGAACCATCAACGTCAACGCCGCCATCCTACGACGCCAGAAAACAGCGACGCACAAGAATATTTGCAGCAGCGAGCCACAAGAAGTCTCCATCGCACCAGTCTCCCGTCATCTTCCGATGAAAACGAGGAAGAAGAGGATGGGTTCCAAGAGCAACCATCTTTTGGTGACGACGAGAATGATGAAGTGGACGAAACGAATGAATCTGATTTACCCAGTCCGCAAAGTCGCCGCTCGAGTGGAGTTTCCATCAAGGAAGAAAATCCATCGGAATTAGAATCTGCTGGGCAAGGAAACTATCGGTGAGCTTCAAGTCATGGAGCGTTAACCAACTTGCCTATAGATACTCCACAAGACGGCGATCGCGATCCTCTATCGAGCCAGAAGATGAAACATCAAGGTCTTACCGTCTCGATAAATTTATCCCTGACTCTATTATCTATAGTCGGCAGTCTATCGAAAACGAGGAACCTCGACAGTAAGCACAGCGAGATGCAAGAACATTTCGTCACATGTATTCTCTAGGGACGAAGATGCTATCGAGGAGGAATCACGCTCGACTCGCTATCCTCGACGAAGATCACGGGGCAGTCATGAACCAAGTGGTGCAAACGAAGACGAAGGAGTCTCATATTCCCAAGATAACAATACTCGGTTTTATGGCATCTTGATACTTTTGCACTTATCTCGTGTTTGAAGGTATACTCTACGTAACCGATCCAAGCTGGCTCCAATTGATCGGCTGTACGATGTCGACACTTCAGACAAGAAGAAATCCATCGCTCCTTCTTCTTTGGCCTATGGAACCCGTTCTGCTGCACAAGCCTCGGAACGTCATACTCGCTATCTGTTGCGATCCAAGCGAGATGCTCCTCCTTCGCCCAAGAACGGCGATGGTTCATCTAAAGGCTATTCCTTGCGAAACCGCAATGCAGTCCGGCGGCAGCAATCATCTTATTCTGAAGCCCCGCGGTTATCAAACCAATTAATTTACGACGACTATGGTGACCCGCGACCACCGAAACGATCCAAATCCAATTCTTCCTCGGCTCCCAAGTACATGGATCTATCGGGGAGCTCATCTTCCTCGGAGGGTGAAATGCAAACGATGAAGCGGTCAAAGAAAAAATACGCTAAGAGTCCGAAAGCCCCACCGCCGGCTGACATTTCTCCACTGGACATTGATCCGTCCATCACTTGGGACTCAATTGGTGGTCTGAAATCTCACATTCATTCGCTCCAAGAAATGGTGATTTTGCCGTTGCTGTATCCTGAATTCTACTCCAAATTTTCCCTCAAGCCGCCCTCTGGAGTACTCTTTTATGGACCACCTGGCACTGGGAAAACCCTCGTCGCTCGTGCTTTAGCCAATTCGACTGGAAGTCAAAAGATTACCTTCTATATGCGCAAGGTATCAAGTTTGTCTTGTGCCTCTATATTAATCATTGGGTTGTAGGGTGCGGATTGCTTGAGTAAATGGGTTGGTGAAGCTGAGCGTCAGCTACGTGTGCTCTTTGAGCAAGCCAAGAAAACAGAGCCAAGCATAATTTTCTTTGACGAGATTGACGGCCTTGCTCCAGTTCGAAGTGCAAAACAAGATCAAATTCACGCCTCGATTGTCTCGACGTTATTGGCACTCATGGATGGTTTGATTACAATGTCAAATGTTTCAAAGTCATTTTCTCTCTAGGTCTTGATTCGCGTGGCCGCGTGATAGTTATTGGTGCAACAAATCGAATCGATGCAATTGATCCCGCTTTACGTCGGCCAGGTTGGACCTTTGTTACCATTCTTAAGAATCTCATGTTCGTATTAGGGCGTTTCGATCGTGAGTTGGCTTTTACGCTACCCAATGCCACTGATCGCGCAGCTATGCTGGCAATTCACACAAAAGAATGGCAGCCTCCATTGTCCTTGGCATTTCGAACCCAACTTGCCAACGAGCTTGTGGGGTATTGTGGTGCAGATATCAAAGCATTGTGCGCCGAAACTGCCCTGGTGGCTTTTAAACGAACCTTTCCTCAAGTCTATGATACGCCAGCCAAACTTGAGATTGACGTGAATGCCATTCAAGTTCTACGCGCAGACTTTCAAGTCGCGCAAGCCAAGATTGTTCCCGCGGCTGCACGTGCTCAATCGGCCGTAGCCACGCCGCTTCCACCGCTGCTAAAGCCACTACTCGAGGTGACCTTCCTTTGCAATATTTTGTGAACACCCTTGTCATTTAGGCTCCACTGACGGGGCTAGTGAAACTTATTCAGACAACGTTTCCAGGCGGTCTCTTTGCTCCACCGCCTATAGTGCCATCCAGCTCGACTCCAATCTACGAGCTACCAAGTTCGTCATGTGCTGGCTGCCTAATGCCACTCATGGATGATTCGTCCCCATGCTCTCAATGTCAAGTTCTCTTTCACCCAGCATGTCTTCGTGGCACGGGGAGATGCTCCAGTTGTGTTCCATCCTACTCGTATGTTCCGCCATCGCTTGTATGCTGTTTGGTATATGGTGCGTCTAGCGCGATGGGTCAAGCCGCTCTTACCTCCGCTTTGCTAAGCCACATGGATGGTTTTCCATGCATCCAATTCGACCGGTTCTCAACACCAGCTCAGTGGATGGCCAAGTGGGCTGAAGTCCTCTCGCATGTGCCTTGTGTTGTCTACTGTCCACACTTGGATCAAGCATGGGTTGACCATCCAAATGAAATCCCGCCGTTGCTCCATCACTGGGTGCAAACTGCTCAACATTTGCCCATTGTGTTAATTGCGACGGCATCGACGCGCGATCTTCCATCAGACTTCGCAGACCTTTTTCCAACATCACATCATTTTCAACTCAAACCACCTTCCAGAGCGGCACGCCACGGATTTTGGCAGGTTGTGCAGACTTGGGCATCCAGTCCTCCACCAATTCCGCTGCCCCCTCCCAAACCACTTCGTGTTGTTGCCCCACCACCGACAAAAGCTCCTAAACCGTCACAAGTGCTCACTGATCATGAACAACATCAGCTTCGAGAGCTGCGTATCTTCCTTGAAGCTGTCGTGTCTTATTGCATCCGACAGAAGTCCAATGCTCCCTTCGTCGCAATTCCTGACGGAACGATCGACTTGAGTACAATGCGAGACAAGGTTCACGACGGTGAATATACAACGTGGGAAAAATTTATGACGGACATTCATGCAATGGTCCAAGACGCCTACGCGGCGTACCCGAAGTACAGTCCTTTGCGGTACGAATATGGTCAGTTGGATCGAGCTCAGTATCCTTGATGTAGATACATTGCCCATGCCGCTGCAAACATGCAAGACAACGTCATGAGTTTTGCCCATCGTTTCCGCAAGGAACAGGGCTACGATCTCTTTGCCCAGTGCCGAGAAATCCAACAGGCCAAGCTTGCTAAACGCCCTGTACCAGCTCCAATGCCACTAAAACGACCAGGTCAACTCCCTCCGCCTACAATAATTGAAGTGGAAAATGGAAATGACTATAATGCCGCCGCTGAAGTGGAAGAGGAAGAAGACTTGGAAACATTTCAAACTGGCGATCATGTTTTTGTTGCAAAACGAACTGGCCCTGGTATGAACAAATTGGGCGGCGCAGGACTTGTCCAGCAAGTGTACGTCGACGATGAGACTGAACGCGTGACGAAATACGACGTTAAATATGTCTTGGGTGGCTTTGAAAAAGAGGTTTGATAGTACCATGCCATTGCGAGGCTCAAGTGATTTATAGGTGGAAGCGAGATATGTGCGACGATTGACCGAAGACACTGTCCAAGAAAGTGTCAAGATGCATGCACAACCAGTCTTGGGAAGCACATTGATTGCAGCTGCTGCAGCCGCTCCACCGACCGCTAATAAAGTGTTTGATGCAACAATATGGCCCCACTTGTATCAAGCCGGGTGGGAATTCGTAGCTCCTCATATGTTGTGGGTCGAAAATCCCCCAGAGAGTACAACCGATTTGACGAAAGATGAGCTTCAGTCGAAGCACACTTGCTTTGAATCCCGTGATGATGTGCTGGCCTTCGTGAAGCAAACACCCAAATACGCACGCCTATGCTTTGGCCAGCGGTAGCTCGTTGCATATTTGTCGGTGATCTTGACAACCGAGTAGGTATGTCGAGATGAACATTGCAGATGGTTTGCTGCCGAAACCGACACCATGGACTCCCCAAGAGGAAATATACTACATGATGCTCGAAGACAAGCCGATCGAAGCGTCCCAGCCTGTCGCTACTCCAACAAGCGAGCCTGACTTTATTCTCGACGAGGTAAGAACTGACCTCGGCTTAAAATGGCTCATTCCTGGGATGAAGGCTGCACTAAAAGTTGTCGTTTCAACTTTGGTCGATGCAACAGACGGGTGGAGCGTTGACGACCTTCGTCAAGCCCTTGTTAAAGTCAACCATATCGTTCTAGCCCATCGGCAAGACTACGATAGATCTGCCATGATTGCGGTAAGATCTCCATGTCAA
The DNA here is from genome assembly GCA_021527685.1 of Aphanomyces euteiches. Classification (NCBI taxonomy): domain Eukaryota; phylum Oomycota; class Saprolegniomycetes; order Saprolegniales; family Verrucalvaceae; genus Aphanomyces; species Aphanomyces euteiches. The sequence goes on from JAJGMV010000284.1 coordinate 711,040, forward strand.
TCAGGGCAGTCGGACTCAGGTCGTCTATTTTTAGGAATTGCTTGTTCATGCCCAACAGTTGAAAAGATGATTTGACTATTTTAAAATAAAGTTGGCATGAATCTTGTCTTGTAGTTTGTATGCTTAATGGAAAATCTGTATTTAAAATACATTTCAAATATCATTTGGTACCTGGCACCCGTTGCGATGGAAATTGGCGACGTCGCGGCGATCCAAACGTCCCGCGTTGGCCGTGAAAAGCAAAGATATGATGGTCAAGTTCGCCTGATTGTGTGTGTCGTGCCGTTATCCGAATCGAACCAAGTCCTCTTGATCTCGAGCTCCCAGCGCAAGGATGGTTGGATCTTGCCCAAAGGTGGCTGGGAAGACGACGAAACTGCAGAAGAGAGTGTGTTGCGTGAACTTCAAGAAGAGGCAGGCGTACACAAATGAGTTCTCTGCGTGTATTTCATTCTCTCGTCTGTATAGGTCGAGGGGATTGTGATGGAGTCGCTTGGCGAGGTCAATTACGCAAGCAAGAACAAAAGCGACTGCGACAAACCAAGTCGGTTGATCGGATTCACGGCGCAAGTCACCAAAGAATTCAAAGAATGGCCAGAGAGTCAACGCAAGCGAACATGGGTACGACACCAGCGGACGCTAGTCTCATCTTCATCCCGCTCATGCTAGGTCGATTTCGAAATGGCGCGCAAACTCCTCGAGCCCAGACCAGAGTTATTAGCAATGCTCAATCGCGCAGTTGACAGAACAGGACTCAACTCGACATAGACTATGAAATCGTACAAATATGCCATCAATGTCTTGTCCTATGCGGTGTATCACGTGATGAACTCGTAGATCCCCGAAATCCTGGGCTAGGCCTGTTTCAACTTGATTCGAAACGTTTATTTATTTCAAAGCATTTATAGTTTAAATTTTTACGGTGTAATATGGGTGGCCTAATGGTCTAGTGGTATGATTCCTGCTTTGGGTGCAGGAGGTCCCGGTTTCGATCACCGGTTGGGCCCACTTTTTTCCCAGTTTGCAAACAAAAACTCCATGTGTGATCTGAACGACAAAAGCGTGCAACAAAGAAGACTTCAAAGGTTCCAGAGGCGCTCAGTCTTGTGAAAAGACCAAGGGAGCACGCTATGCGGCGACAGAAGCACAAAACATTTTGCATGGTGAGTATGAGATCTTGAAGAGACATTGTTGACATTTGACGTTAAATGGAACCTTGTCCGATGAGGCATGGCTGTCGCTAGTACCGACGCCAGAGTATTCTTGTTGCCTGGCGCCACCGAGATGATTTCGGTAGTGTTTTAATAGTTTATTTCTCCAACAATCTCTCGCATCTCTCGCCCTTCGCAACAGAGCTGGCCAAGTCTCTGAGTGTATACTGTGCACTTCCTGAAACTTTTTCACCGTTGTAACAAGCTTACGATCTCTGTTATCCCCCCAAAGTACCTCAGCTCTGCAATGTCCTTCCCAGCTTGACTTTGATCCAAGCTGGCGGAAAGCTCAGCTCCACGAAAGTGAGTTTGAATCAGCTCTGATTGTTTTGTCCAGACAGCGGCAAACTTGAAGCAGACACGGCAGCAAACACTGTCTTGTCTAGATAGGCTCTCCCATTTACCATCAAAAGCACAACGCTCGTTTGAACTTTCACGAGGATGCGATGACAAAATCTCGGCGCAAACTTTGAATTCTCCCTCTTTCGACCATCGAGGGGACACCGCAATGTGTTGCGAAGAGAGCTGAAGATCTCGTGCGATTTCATCAGCGACTCGACTTGAGTCGCCGTTAGACAGCAAATCAGAGCAAGTGCGAAATCACTCAAGAGCTCTTGGATCACGGTGGCGTCTTGGCATTTTCAAATTTGCCAACAACTTTGAAGACATGAGGAGTCATCGCATTGCGTTCTTCTTCCCTCATGTCGTTGAGCTTGGCTGAGACTCCAACTACGACCATCCGAGTGGCAACACCAGCAACAACTCGTAGACAAACTCCAGTGCCAACTCCAGCACCGACTCCTGCGCAAACTCTTTCCCCGACTCTCAAACACACTGCCGGTGTCAAGACGTCCCTGGGGTGCCAAGCCCGCTCTGGTCAAGCCAACTTCGCCTTGGTGTCGAGAACAAGAGCTCAACCTCGACTATCCCGGCAACGACATTGGCAACACCCGTCGCGCCAGACTTTTGCTGCGAGGACTGCAAGGCCAAGAATGGCTGCGTCTACTACGTCTGGACCAATTTCAACGGCGGCACGTGCTAGCTCAAGTCGACCAAATGCACTCCAAGCCGTCTGCTCTTCAGCGTACTAGCAATCAAAATGAGTTGAACAAATTACAATATTGCCTTGGAGTTTCCATGACGCAAGCGGCATATCCATGTTATACCACCGACGCTACGACCCCTTTAGCTCAATGGGGGAGGCAGCGACGTACCTGTTGATGCTGTGGATGCCACGGACGGCCTGGTCGATGGTTTTCGCAGCTCAATGCGGTAGATCTTGGACTTTGGCATGGATTTGGCTCTCCGTTCCGTCGCGTGAAACAAGTATTTCCACTTGCTCTCGACGCGCAGCGACCAAAATGCAAAGACGCACATGGCCGTGACCGTCGTGCCGATGCAAGCGTACTGCGACTTGTGGAATTGAACCCAGCCGACCCAAACGACGGTTATGATGAAGAGCAAGACGCCGACGCGGAAGAGGCGATATGCTTGGCGCCAGTCGTGCTCGCAGCGCTTGAGCCACCACTGACAGAGCGGCGACACTTTGTCCAGATCCGATTCCTGCAGCGCGCGGAGCTCTCCTTCCAGCTCATGCGATGTAAACCTACTCAACCATGTTAGAGGAATCGACTTGGGCCAGACGTACTGTGTGAGCGCTAGCAGCAGCATCGTGCACATGAGCATGCAGCAGAGCATGCACAGAATCGCCGCCGCGCTGGTCGTGCCGTAGACAAAAATGAGCAGTTGGGGCACTTGACTCGGAGCTGGAAGCGAGATTTCGACGTTGGCAGCCATGGCAAAGCCAGCCAAGAGCACGGACATATTGGAGACGGTCGAGAGCTGGTCGCTGCGAGCATCCGACAGCCGCAACTCGTTGACGAGTTTGTTCTGTCGTTTCTCCCTTTCGACATCTGCCCGCCTCCACGAGTGCGCTCGGTGGAGATCGTCCCAGCGCCACTGGCACTCCTGAGCGCGGTGCTGAAGGTCGTCTGTACGCCACTGCTGAGCTTTGTTCAGGTCGTAGGACCCGAGCATGGAGAGGACGACGCCACTGGCCATCGCAACAACTTTGTCGCGTTCGATAAATTTATTAACGGCCGTTAGTCAGGTCAAAATTGCTCGCCAATTGACGTCGCCAAGTCCACGACGACAGCAGCGCACCCAGGTGACAACAGCAAAATACAGCGTGCCTTTGTCAATCTAGCCATGCATTTCCAACACTGGCGAGGTTTATTATACCCATTTCCATCGTTTGCCATGGAGATTTTGACGACTTTGCAGGGGCCAACGCCAAGTCATCGTCAAAATAGCTCGACGAGCACTTGGGCCATGCACTTAAACCAAGGCGCGGCCACGCACTTGCAGCGTCATGTGCAAGTATGCCGTCAGTACGTGGAGAGAAAGACGACGCTACTGTCGAGTGGTCGATGGCTCGTCTTTGCTGGTCTGTCGAGTACAATACTATAGGGACATTTGAAACCTGTGAAATTCACAGTAACTTGTTGGTGTCGCCGACTCTACTCGCAAGATGGCCCAAGACATTCAAGCCGTTGGAACTACGGTGGGCTTGATCTACTCGGCAGTCGCATGCCTTCGACGGAGATCCACGAGAAGACGAAGGGCAGCTGATGGACAAGCTCAGCTTCCTGCTGTACTGGTTGCAGTGGCTTTCATCTTTCAGCTCGGCTCCTCAGCAGCAGAGTTCCTAAAAAAATTATGTATTTTGAATATATTTAAATATTGTCTTTTTCTCTGAAATTTGTATTTTTGACTAAAAATTGAAGTATTCTCGAATACTATTCAGGTATAGTGAGTTCAAGTGTAACATGAAAGTACATTCAATAAAGTAAATTTTTGAATGTGTGCTTTGTGTGTGTTTTTGTGAAGAAGGCAAATACTCGATTCTGATTGCCTATAGATTCCAAATACATTTGGAAAAATAGATATATTTTGCAGATATATTTTTCGGAACTATATGGAGTTTTCTCGGTCATGACTGCGGTCATAGTTCATTTTTGGTCTTTTTATGACCAGGATAAAATATTCTGTTTTTTCATTTTCTTTCACAACAATGACACCGAAAATCTTGTTTTCAAGCTTAAATCAGGCATCACAAGACATGTAAACTTTGTCGTGACCACTCTACACCTTTGCCCGATCAAGTTGAACAGTTTTTTCAATCAATGTGAACCAGATATAAAATATTAAGTTTCATAGTGTTTTCAATGTCGAATTTTGCATTCAATGTGAAAACGTTTTCATTCAATGTGAACACAAAGGCTCCGCGCCAAAAGTTGGCGCCAATTTCATTCGGTCAAGTGGGCTCTGTCGATTGGATTAGACGGCCTGAGGCCGTGCAGTCCAATGGATAGAGTCCACTTGACCGAACAGATTGACACCAACTTTTGGCACGGAGTCTTTGTGTTCGCGTTGGTTTGGCATCAATGATCCTCTCGAGGGTAAATTCATTGTTGAATTTACCGTCAAGACGCTTTGCGATGCCAAGCCAACGCGAACACAAAGGCCCCACAACGGAAGAGAAACGCCGCGTGTTGGATGCCTTCACTCACGGCAACGAAGACTGGAAGACAGTTGCAAAACACAACGGCGTTTCTCTTTCCACCGCGCGGCGTGTAATACTCAGCAATCGTGCTGCAGTTTTGCCGCGTGGTGGATCTCGTCAAGGGCTAACAAAGATGACCTCAGCAATCCTCGCGGGTTTGGAGGTATATTTGAACACCAACTGTCTCTTCACGCTCGCGCAGATGCAGACATTCGTGGCCTTCGATTTCGATGGCGTGAAGTTGTCCCTCTCGACAATCAGTCGACATTTATTGGGCATGGTTTATACCATGAAGCAAGTCCGCATTGAGCCTGTGACGTGCAATAACGAGGCGAACAAGAAAAAAAGACAAACCTTTGCCCAAACACTCCTGCTCCACCAGCAACAAGACGACTACATCGTCTACTACGACGAAACGAACTACAATTTGTATTGTAAGCGCTCGCAAGGCCGCTCAAAAAGGGGATCTCGGGCAACTGTTGTCCTCTCTCCGAGCAAAGGCCCCAATTTACAAGTGCAGTGCGCTGTCTCTACAGCTGACGGCCTGGTTTGCCATCGCCTCGAGAGAGGCAGCATCAAAATGGCACAAAATGCGGCCTATATCGAAGAGATTTATCAAGCAGTCAAGGCCGGTCAATCTTACCAGCGCCACTACGAAGGAAAAATGATTGTTATCGTTCTCGATAACGCACCGGCGCATTCGCAATCAGAATTGCGCTGTGTGCCTCATGAGGACATGTGCCTTCTTCGCTTGGGGCCCTATTCCCCAATGCTCAATCCAATTGAGAGCTGCTTCAGCGTGCTCAAAGCATCGATCAAGCGCTTTCTTGCGCTATGTACGGAAGACATGTTTGACCGTGGGAATTTCAACACGTACCTTGAGGCGCGAATGAGCTTGCTTGAAGAAGCAGCAGTTCATTCCATGACTGCGATCACTCAACCTCTTGTCGTGCGCGAGGCTTTGTTCTGCCAACGAAATCTTGATAAGGCATTGCGCTTGGAGGATATGCAGTATGGTGCATGAAAAGTTCATATTGGATGCAAAAAATTTCATATTGAATGCAAATGGGTCGTTTTTTATTATTACTGTAATAAAATCCACGTTTTCTTTTTTCCTTTTCCACATTGATTGAAAAAACTGTTCAACTTGATCGGGCAAAGGTGTAGTAGTCGAGATGGCTCTCATCATGGAGCATGATAGTCTTGACCTTGGCAGGAGTGATGACAACGAGTGTTTGTATTAGCTTAAAATTAGTATGATGACCAGAGTTAAATATATCTCGAATATTTATGCAGAAACAGCCAATTTGGGAAATATATCTCTGATATTTATTTTCTTGGTCATGACCGTGGTCATGACCGCAAAATTTATATTTTCTACCCCAGTCACAATTTAGAATGTATTGTCGATTTCATTCGAATATGTGAGGGGGGTCCGAATGTATATAATGACGGCATCTGTGATAGGATTCCTATCACACTATATACAGCAAAATGATTGGTAGTTAATGTAATGAATGGACTTCATCGCTGAACAATGTTGCAACGTTTGAACCTCATGGAGCTTTGCCAGTTGAAATTACCATCGGTGTCAAAGACAGAAACGACATACTAGGACTTTCGATTACACTTAGCACTTTGGGGTATCGACATTCGTGCTCGTCGTTTCCCACACCGGGCAATTTTTTGTCCTAGAGACACAGTATTATTACTTATTACACCTGCACTCATTCTAAGTGTATTTTGCAAACAGAAATCGTGATAATTCATGCATCCCCCACCATCTACTTCTAGTTATATACTAGCACGTTGAGTGATCGTAAATCAATCAGCCCACACAGAACATGTATCCTCCAAAAGACATTCGAATCACACAAATTTCGACGATACTACGTCAAAGGCTGCGAATATCGTGGCGAAATGAGGAGATCACATCCGTCACCATTACCTGTGAAGATTGTGCTTATCGTTTCATCAGTTAATCATAAAGTATTTAGAAATCAAAGGTGTTTTGGGCTTTTTGCTCCAGGTATGGACATCACAATTAGGTCAACGAGCACATAACACGTGATCAAAAGGAATGTTGTCTTGTATCTAGCCCAGCTTGTATGCATGCTAGATGTTAAAGCATATTCAGGACCGCATTTTGTTTGTTCTTATAACTTTAAGCTTCGAGAAAAAGCAGATACATTTTGGCCAATAATGGATTTTTGAGGAACTGTGATAGAATCTCTATCACAGTTGCAGAGAATTTTGCACTTTTCAAAATTGCATACTGAAATCAAGTCAAAAATATTTTTTGAAAATGCATTTCAGGCGTCTGTGATAGTATTCCTATCACACTCCCATTCAAAAAGATCATGATTCTATCATATCCCACCAAACCGACAAGAATCCGATTTCTGATTGGCAAACCGACAAGTTTTGTCGGTTCTGATCACTGATTGGACGATAGATTTGTCGGTGATACAGCATGTTGCCAAACATAAATGACATATAACCAAGATTTAGTTTGGCGGCCTCAGGCCGGCCGGGGCCTTCCTTGGAGAGTGTTTGTCTTGGAATGTGTGTCACTGTATCACAGCCAATCCAATCACAGAAATTGTCGGTTAAAATTGTCGGTCCGACCATTTGATGTTAACATAGATGCAGCAGATGTATCGATCTTTCAAATCGATCTGCAAATCGCTCAGCCAATCAGAATCGAGTATTTACCACATTTACGCAAAATACACCTACACACACGTGTAATTAATTGCCATACTTTCCATTTATACTTGACTTAAGTATGATCAAATCGATTTGGAATAGGATCCGATTTTGGTAAAAAAATACAAATTTAGGTGAAAAAGACAATATGTATCAATACAGAAAAAAAATATATATATTAATCTGGCCGTCAAAATAAATAGTTTATTTTCAAAACAATCTATATGAAATAAAGTATGCAACTTGACCTGAAATATCAATAATTTATTCTTCAATAATAAGTCCTATGGGCCACCAGATCTGTTGGTAACTCTGTCTCCAAATACAGGCCATTCATTTAGCTTAATCAAGGCTAACACGCTGAGTTTGTTTCATTTGATCATTTCCATGGCCCCCACCAACTCATCCAACAAACCTCTTGCCGGCCGAAAGCTTGCCGAGCTTTTCTTTACTCGCACGTCCCCAACAAGCAACATGTGGCTATGTAAGTGCGGTGTTAAGCGAACTCGGGGTACACCAATTTATGCTCACACATTACGACCAGCCACCCCGAATACGCTTCAATCAATCATGACAATCTCCACCTCATTATCTCAATCGAAGATCTTCTTATCCCTAAGGAGGTGAAAAAGTTTACGGGTGGTTTGAATGGATTGTGTCCTCCTTGCTTTCCTCTTCATTTTGCGTCAATCCTATGACGCGAAAATATTCGACATTGGACAACATTTGCGACACTACATTACTCAAATGGATGCACATCCTTACCCAACGCGTTGAGCGCACTGTCACTTGAATTTTGTCGTCGAAATTTGCTCTTGGGTTTGATGATTGAACGACTGGTTCAACGCACTATGTCGCCATTTTTGCAACTTTTCCCTCGAGCGATGTGACTGGCTATAAAAATATTTTATTGTCTTTTTCGCCAATTAATGACGAGGATTCTTTGTCAGCATTATCGCACAAGACTTATTTTGAATTTGTACTGGAGCTATTTGGGAAGTCATTGGAGAACGTCGTCGCTTTGATTGGTGATAATTGCTCAACGAATCGGGCGTTGGCAAGATTGTGTGGTATCCCATTGGTCAGCTGTGCAACTCATCGCATGAATTTATTATGTGCTCTATTTTGAGCGATCATGAAGAACTGGTCAATTTAGTCGACGAGCTTATGCGCAAGCTGTCTGACACCATTGAAGGAGAATTCGACGTGATGGAGCTCGACCTATCACATGCTCCAACGCTATGTGGAGATGAAGCCATTTGTCATGATGATTGGCGATCGAGAAATCGACGCTCTGTTGCCATCGGTAGGCCAAGATCGGCTGGTTGACGAGCTTTGCTTGTCCTAAAAGACCTAGATACCGCTACGTTGGCCCTACCAGGCGCGAAGAAATGTCACTGCTTGATGTTAGAAACATTTTTGACGAAGCCATGGACGAATTATCCGTCCGCATCAAGTCGACTTCCCCCGACGCAGACATTGTTGCCATCCCTGATTCTCAAAATGGCGTTGTGAAAATAATGAGTCAAATGACCAACATTCTCTATGAGATTGAATGTCACTCTGTTGAACGTTTGCGGTGGCGCCAAATGAAGTCCCAATCGACCATGCAGAGAGAGCGAAAAAGCGTATGAAGAAGACAGGTGATGACAAACAATTCATGTATTGCAGGTTTATCCGCCCAATTTCAAACATTTGTGAACGACATTTCTCAATGGCAAAGCTCGCTCTCACCAACCGACGCCGCGCTATGCATCCTCAAACGTTTGAGCAAGAAGTATTTCTCAAAGTGAACATGGGAGTTGACGACGTGATTGAAATCATGACTGAAAACTAGATAGACTTTCATAATTGCATAATACATGTTTGCATCGAATAATTCAAATAACTTATTCCATTGATGTCAGATGAGGAATGAATAATCCACGAGGCCGCGAGGGCCAGAATAGATAATGATATATATCTCGATTGATATCTCCAGAAGAACACACAGAAAATACCATTTTGAGGAACTCTGCTCGGTAGCAGTGTGAGATGAGATTCATTGTCGTCGGGCGGTCGTGGAACTTCTGCTTGAATGCGCCAGCCAAGCAATATATACTTGAGTAGCATTGTTATGACGTAGGCTCTATGCTGGGATTCTTTAGACGAATTCCGAGTCGGGTGGGACTGCAAAGTCCAGCGCTGTGTCCTGACAGCAAGCCGACGGACTCGTCAACTGGGGCCATCGAAAAATGCCTTGGTGGAAAAATCGACGCAGGAGCAACGCCATGTCTTCCATGTGGATCGCGCCTTGCTTGACATACAAGAACCGGCACTCGGTCAGCACGAGACAAATGGCCTCCACTACAAAAGAGAGAGAGAGATTCCCAAGATGAGATTGACGTTGACGTACAAGATCGCAGTTGGCCTGTTTGTTGTGCGCGAGTATCTGCTACTCATATGCATTCTCGATCCCCATATGCATTCTTTAGGTTTCTCCACATCTTGGTCTGGATGTCCCCGGTAGAACAGGCTCCAAATTGTTGAATCTATCTCAGTTTTTCTCTTACCAACTCGTGTGCAAGTCTTCTTGCTTGTGCACAAGCTCGTCAGTCTGTGAGTCCGTCGCCCAGCAACTGCTAAGCGCCAAACATACATCACTGTTGATTCGAGGCGATAGTTGGCATGTGTGAGATGTAATCCAGCCGTGAGCACTTGGCGCAGGAGATGGATGACGGAGACGACGACAACAGATGTTCGCACACATTGCGTTCGTTCGTGAAGCCGAGGAACGACCATCGATAGAACGGACGCAGTTCATCCGAGCTTGGCTTGTCAAATGTCGGTGGCAGTTGCAGGTTGTAGAGCTGGAAGAACAAGGTGAGTTGACCCTACTCGGCCTTTCAGCTGTCAAGAGATGGTACCGATCGCAACCTCAATGCTGGGCGATGTCAACGTCGCCAGCACTGAATCAATGTCGCAAGTGACGATGATGCTTTCTAATCGGCTCTGAAAAGGTACATTTGTAGTGAGCATTTTGCTCAGTCATAACAGCCGTATCTTGCGTCACACGCTCCCCGTGAGTTCTCTAAGAGAATTTTGAATCATCTCGTCTGTCTACATGAGCGGACGAGCGTGGACAAAGGAGCATGATCGATGATGGTTCAGTGGTGTGTCGACATTGTTGTTTATAATTGACCAATCAAATCAATCTATAGTATATTTTTATCCAATCAGAGGTGTGATCGATTGGCGGCGCGATTCGACTGGCGTGATTCGATTGCGCAGGAAGTGGAAATTTGTACCAAATCGACAATACCAGCATTCCACCATGTGAAAAACGTTTATCACAACTAAACGTTCTACACAAAAAACACGTAAAAAATGTTTTGATCAACTCGACAACTAAATTTAATTGCCTTTATTTTGCCTTTGCGAAACACTTTGTTTCGCAAAATGTGGAGTTTTCCGGATGTGTGCTTCGTAGTTGTTTCGCAAAGTGTATTATTTTGTTATTACCGGTAGAGACGCAGTGGGCTCAACTTTCTTGAACTTCATTCAACCCATTAGTAATTGGCGAAGATAACATGTAAAAAACAAACAAAAAAACTGTTTAACAAACGGATTCACTGAAAAACAAACGCCCTTATTTCAGGTAGACCTAACCTCGCACGCCGCGAACGACGTCAGGCATCCGACCAGAAAAATGCTCTCACCAGAGCGAAGCGGAGGTCGAGAGTGAATTTTTCTGTTGGAGGATGGCTCGGAGGAGAGAGCCCCAAACGTGCACCAAATAGGGACTTCTTTATTTTAATTCTCATCGGGAAAGGCGGCAGGTAGGCCGAAGGCCGTGCCGCACCCAGATGAGGCCTGTTCTACAATATCCAAGCCTAATTAGGATTGAATCTTGTCAAAACTGGACAGAGTGGCATTGTACTGTAGATTGTTAGGCGTTTCAAACGGTATTTGACAGGCTTTTACCCGGTTTTCATTAGGAAATCTGTCAGGTCCAACGTGGGACGTTTGTTTTTAAGACTTTCCGTTTGGAAAAGAGCTTTTTTATTTGATTTCTGCATGTTGTCATTGGCGAAGGCGCTTGTAATCCGTTCGACGACGTCGTTCGTCGTAGAACCACAGAAGATGCGTGAAAGGATCTTCAGTGACGGGTCGGATCGAGGATCATGGAGCATCATCCGTTGTCCGTCCACCGATCCGATGGAACGAATACGGGCGAAATACGCAGCGACACACACATTTCACCAAAGAGACGTCGAACGGGAGAAACGACAGAGCAAACTCGTCAACGAGCTGCGGCTGTCGGATGCTCGTAGCGACCAGCTCTCGACCGTCTCCAATATGTCTGTGCTCTTGGTTGGCTTTGTCATGGCTGCCAACGTCGACATCTCGCTTCCAGCTCCGAGTCAAGTGCCCCAACAGCTCATATTTGTCTGCGGCACGACCAGCGCGGCGGCGATCCTGTGCGTGCTCTGCTCCATGCTCATGTGCACGATGCTGCTGCTAGCGCTCACGCAGTGCGTCAAAGTCCAACATCCAACGCATTGAGCTGCGAAGACCATTGACCAGGCCGTCCGTGGCATCCACAGCATCATCAGGTACGTCGCTGCCTCCCCCATTGAGCTAAAGTAGCGTCGGTGGTACAACTTGGATATGGCGCTGCTATCAAGGAAACTCCAATGCAAAAACTGCTCAATTCATTGCGATCGCTACGCTGATGCTTATTCTAGAACTGGGCGACCGTTGACAGCGCCAAAGGAAGACACGGGATCGCCTTTGGCCGACTTGAGCCAGCACGTGCCGTCTTTGAAATCCGTCCAGACGTAGATGACGCAGCCACGCTTGTTCTTGCAGTCCTCGCAGCAATAGTCTGGCGCGACGCGAGTGGTATTGCCAATGTCGTTGCCGGGGTAGTCGAGGTTGAGCTCTTGTTTGCGACACAAAGGCGCATTTTGTCTGACCACAGCGGCCTTGGCACCCTTCAGGGTCGTCTTGGCACCGGCAGTGTGTTTGAGCCAGCACGTCCCGTTCTTGGCGTTCGTCCACACAAACAACTTGCACCCGGTAGCTTCAAGGCAGTCATTGTAGCAGTCCTTTGGGGCCGAGCGTGACGTCGTGTGCAAGTCAAAGCCGTAAAAGTCGACGTCGTCTTCGAAGCCATTGAACGGTATGGCGGGTGCTGGAGTTTGCGCAGGAGTCGGGGATAGAGTAGGCACTTGGACGGTCGTAGTTGGAGTCGCGGTCGTACTTGGAGTCGCAGCCAAGCTCAAGGACGTGAGGGCAGCAAAGAAGAACGCAATGCGATGACTCCACATATCTTCCAAGTTGTTATTGAGGGCAAATTTGAAAATGCCAAGACGCCACCGCTGTAACCGAGCGGGAGCTCTAGTTACCAATATGCGAGCTGGAGCGCAGCCATGTTCTAGTTACACTGTGTAAGTAAAACGTAGCTGCGGTCCCACTTGGTTACGACGGTGGCGTCTTGGCATTTTCAAATAACGTTCTAGTTACACTGTGTAACTCGAACGTAGCTGCGCTCGTGCAGTGTGTACTGCCTGTGTCATTAGGCGTGCTTCGGGGCCTGAAGCACGCTGTGCCAATTTGTGTGTTGGGCCACGGGCAGCCAAATGAATTTTGGCAGTGTAACAGTTCTGGGTAGTAAAAATACACATATCATATGGATTTATGAACCAAATCAATACAAAAGTCCATATAATTTGCCCCAAAAATCAAGAATCATCGAGATCAAGTATGGGACATTGAATTAACATTTAGGAATCGCTTCCCACTCAATACAGTCTGTACCTGTAGTCACCGCATACCTTCTGGAGGTATGCTCTGCTCCCAGCCTTGGGGCAAGAGATGTCAAGAATGATTCATGTTATGCAAATAAAGAAGTGAGGCCGAACAAGGGGCACAACAGTATGGAGAGGCGACTGTTGGCACTTGTCGTTTCGACCTTCTCCATAAACTTATACAGACGGACAAGTTTGCATGGAAACAAACTTGATAAGACTCGACTCTAAGATGCATTTGGCTGCCCATGGATCGACACACCAATCGGCACAGGCAGTACACACTGCACGAGCGCAGCCACGTTCTAGTTACACAGGGCAACTAGAACGTACTTTGAAAATGCCACGACGCCACCGTTGTAACCGAGCGGGGGCTTTAGTTACACACTGCCTGTGTCATAGACGTGCGTCGGACCCCGAAGCGCGCTGTGCCAATTGGTCATGGGCAGCCAAATGCATTTTAGCAGTGCTGAGATGCGCGGTGTGCCAATTGGTGTGCCGAGCCACGCGCAGCCAAATGCATTTGAGCAGTGCTAAGGATTACTAGTACAGTACGAACTTAGTACTGTAATCCCATGACATTATGTTGACAAAATTTGTCAACATACCGTCATGGGATTGTGGGTTTCATGATCTTACGAAGAGGTCGCCATCTGTCTCATCGACCTCTGCGGAAGATCGTGAAACCTCTTTAAATTCATATATTCGTATTACACAAAGTGCTCTGCTCTTGTAACCACACAAAAACATCGAGGATGTCACTTCATTAAATAATACCCTTGGGAATAAATACATTATAACATCTAGAAAACATCAATTGAAAGAAGTTTCACAATCCCATGACGGTATGTTGACAAATACTGCCTGTATAAAGTACAGTAACGTAAAATAAGTAACATATATCATAACATCTCTTGCCCCAAGGCTGGGAGCAGAGCATACCTCCAGAAGGTATGCGGTGACTACAGGTACAGACTGTATTGAGTGGGAAGCGATTCCTAAATGTTAATTCAATGTCCCATACTTGATCTCGATGATTCTTGATTTTTGGGGCAAATTATATGGACTTTTGTATTGATTTGGTTCATAAATCCATATGATATGTGTATTTTTACTACCCAGAACTGTTACACTGCCAAAATTCATTTGGCTGCCCGTGGCCCAACACACAAATTGGCACAGCGTGCTTCAGGCCCCGAAGCACGCCTAATGAAACAGGCAGTACACACTGCACGAGCGCAGCTACGTTCGAGTTACACAGTGTAACTAGAACGTTATTTGAAAATGCCAAGACGCCACCGTCGTAACCAAGTGGGACCGCAGCTACGTTTTACTTACACAGTGTAACTAGAACATGGCTGCGCTCCAGCTCGCATATTGGTAACTAGAGCTCCCGCTCGGTTACAGCGGTGGCGTCTTGGCATTTTCAAATTTGCCCTCAATAACAACTTGGAAGATATGTGGAGTCATCGCATTGCGTTCTTCTTTGCTGCCCTCACGTCCTTGAGCTTGGCTGCGACTCCAAGTACGACCGCGACTCCAACTACGACCGTCCAAGTGCCTACTCTATCCCCGACTCCTGCGCAAACTCCAGCACCCGCCATACCGTTCAATGGCTTCGAAGACGACGTCGACTTTTACGGCTTTGACTTGCACACGACGTCACGCTCGGCCCCAAAGGACTGCTACAATGACTGCCTTGAAGCTACCGGGTGCAAGTTGTTTGTGTGGACGAACGCCAAGAACGGGACGTGCTGGCTCAAACACACTGCCGGTGCCAAGACGACCCTGAAGGGTGCCAAGGCCGCTGTGGTCAGACAAAATGCGCCTTTGTGTCGCAAACAAGAGCTCAACCTCGACTACCCCGGCAACGACATTGGCAATACCACTCGCGTCGCGCCAGACTATTGCTGCGAGGACTGCAAGAACAAGCGTGGCTGCGTCATCTACGTCTGGACGGATTTCAAAGACGGCACGTGCTGGCTCAAGTCGGCCAAAGGCGATCCCGTGTCTTCCTTTGGCGCTGTCAACGGTCGCCCAGTTCTAGAATAAGCATCAGCGTAGCGATCGCAATGAATTGAGCAGTTTTTGCATTGGAGTTTCCTTGATAGCAGCGCCATATCCAAGTTGTACCACCGACGCTACTTTAGCTCAATGGGGGAGGCAGCGACGTACCTGATGATGCTGTGGATGCCACGGACGGCCTGGTCAATGGTCTTCGCAGCTCAATGCGTTGGATGTTGGACTTTGACGCACTGCGTGAGCGCTAGCAGCAGCATCGTGCACATGAGCATGGAGCAGAGCACGCACAGGATCGCCGCCGCGCTGGTCGTGCCGCAGACAAATATGAGCTGTTGGGGCACTTGACTCGGAGCTGGAAGCGAGATGTCGACGTTGGCAGCCATGACAAAGCCAACCAAGAGCACAGACATATTGGAGACGGTCGAGAGCTGGTCGCTACGAGCATCCGACAGCCGCAGCTCGTTGACGAGTTTGCTCTGTCGTTTCTCCCGCTCGACGTCTGCCCGCCTCTACGAGTGCGCTCAGTGGATATCGTCCCAGCGCCACTAACACTCCTGAGCGCGGTGCTGGAGGTCGTCTCTACGCCACTGCTGAGCTTTGTTCAGGTCGTAGGACCCGAGCATGGAGAGGACGACGCCACTGGCCATCGCACCAATTTTGTCGCGTTCGACAAAATAACTGCCGGCCGTTAGACGGGTCAAAATTGCTCGCCAATTGACGTCGCCAAGTCCACGACGACAGCAGCGCGCCGAGGAGACAAGAGTGAAAATTCAGCGTGCCTTTGTCAATCTAGCCATGCAGTTCCAACACTGGCGAGGTTTAGTATAGCCATTTCCATGGAGATTTTGAATTTGGACATTCACTCGAGCCAAGGCGCAGCCGGCGACGCACTTGCAGCGTCATGAGAGGCTTACAAGTATGTCGTCAGCACGTGGAGAGAAAGACGAAGCTGCAGTCGAGTGGCCGATGGCTCGTCTTTGCTGGTCTATCGAGTACATTACCATAGGGACATTTGAAACCTGTGAAATTCACAGTCAAGGTGTGCCAGAACCAAAATCCATGTTGGCGTCGCCGACTCTGCTCTCAAGGTGGCCCAAGACATTCAAGCCGTTGAATCTACCGTGGGCTTGATCTACTTAGTCGACAGTCGCATGCCTTCGATGGAGATCCACGAGATTCGTTTCCCAGTGGAAGGTGCATCTCGACCTGAAATGACTCGAGTTTGACCATGAACCACGATCGTCCTGGAGTCCAATCCTCCCCCGAGAAGACGAAGAGCAGCTGATTCATTGTCGTCGGGCGGTCGTGCCGGTGGAGCTTCTGCTTGAATGCGCCAGCCAAGCAATATATACTTGAGTAGCATTGTTATGACGTAGGCTCTATGCTGGGATTCTTTAGACGAATTCCGAGTCGGGTGGGACTGCAAAGGCCAGCGCTGTGTTCTGACAGCAAGCCGACGGACTCGTCGACTGGGGCCATCGAAAAATGCCGTGGTGGAAAAATCGCCGCAGGAGCAACGCCATGTCTTCCACGTGGATCGCGCCTTGCTTGACATACAATAGCCGGCACTCGGTCAGCACGAGGCAAATGGCCTCCACTACAAAAGAGAAAGAGAGATCCCCAAGATGAGATTGACGTTGACGTACAAGATGGCAGTTGGCCTGTTGATTCGAGGCGACAGTTGACATGTGTGAGATATAATCCAGCCGTGAGCACTTGGCGCAGGAGATGGATGTTGTCGACGGACGGAGACGACGACAGCAGCTCTTCGCACACATTGCGTTGGTTCGTTGAGCCGAGAAACGACCATCGATAGAACGGACGCAGTTCATCCGAGCTTGGCTTGTCAAACGTCGGTGGCAGTGGCAGGTTGTAGAGCTGAAAGAGCAACGTGAGTTGATCCTACTCGGTCTTTCAGCTGTCAAGAGATGGTCCCGATGGCAACCTCAATGTTGGGCGATGCCAACGTCGCCAGCACTGAATCAATGCCGCAAGTGACGACGATGCTTTCTAATCGGCTCTTCAAGTCGTCGCTGATGCATTCCTGCGAATTGAGTCTGTGAAGTCAGTAGGACGACGACGACGTAGTACATGTTTGGGAAGCACACTGAGCCAAATCTCGCCTGTTTTAGCCTCGTTGGGCTCGGAAACTCTTTGGGATTCCACAACAACTGGCGTCTACACACACGCATGAAACCAAACAGCCATGACTTCAAACTCCTACTCGTGTTCTAGGAAAGCCACAGTCAATTTGGTTGAAACAACATCCTGGATGACCGTACGTCGCCAAGAGGACTCGATTCTCCGGGGGTTCTAAGACTTCCATCGCTGTGTACTTTGGCCAGCGTCTAGCTCAGTCAAACAACGGAGCACAGTCAGCGGCCGGGTCGCTCTTGTCTTGCCTCGCGGGACGAATGCAATCCCGTCGACTTCGTAAATCTGAAACCGACACGCGGTTGAAACGGTTACAATCTTCAACTGCGCATCCATGGTATGCTAGTCCAGCTACCTCCAGCGGTAAATCCACGGAGCTCAACACGGCTAGCCACTTTGTATCAGAAGGAGCAAGACGGGGAAGAGCTCGGGGCTTACCATTAAAGTCGTCTGGCTTGATATGGATGGCTTTGACCGCCATAGATCCGATGGATCGGATTGGGCATGCTAAATATAGCGCAGCCAGTCAACGTCCCAACGATATCGACACGTTGACTCTAAAAAAAACTTCTTTCAGCCACCGGCAAGCCAGTTGACGACGTGCTAGCTCCTTGATAGTCAAGTGTTGCCATGGCCGACTTCGCATCTCGCAAGAATTCGCTCTCGATCTCAACGGACTTTAACAATGGCATGCCTGGAGGGGATGGCCCCAAGGGGGAGAGCACCGCCCCGGCCTCTGGAGACGTGAGTTTCTTTGACAAAGCGGCCATGCTCCTCGCGAACAAACTCCTCAAAGACGACGACGCGCCGTCTGGCAATCCAACATGGGGCTCGGTCATCAAACGTGAAAAGTTTCAAGACATGGACTTGCTTGAGAGCGGCAATGCCCGCGAGTACATGTCCGAAGAGAGCTTGAGCCCAACGAATGCCAAGACGTGGACCTACAGCACTGTGCATCGCATCAACAAGACACAGTACAAGTAAGAAGCACTGACCTTCAGAGCAGCTCCACTGACTTTGGTGATTCTTGTAGAATGTTTTGGAACAACGATCAATTCCTGCTCAGTGCCAAGCAGCACAATGGCATCTTCTACATCTCGCAGTACGAACACTTTGGCGAATCCGCCGCCCCTGATGGAACTAGCTCCATGCCAACGTCGCACTACTGCGCTGTGCTCAAGTACGTCGTTGTCGTCGACGGCCCTGACTGAAATTTGTGGCTTGTAGGAAAACGACCAACAACAGCTTCAAACTATACAACTGCGGCTGTGAAGGCTGCGACCAAGGCTTCAGCAAGTACACATGCAGCAACGACCACGAGACGTCTAGCTTTGGCTTCACGGAGGAGTCTGGTGAAGGCGCTGATCGCCAACTTCTCGCTGACATCAGCCACTACACAAAGCTCGTGAGCGGCATCTCGAGCGAAATGCGCTGCTTGAACGTGGTCATTCCAGCCGTCATGGAGGACAATCGATCGCGAGTCATCTGGTGCCCTCGCATGTGCCGTGGGGACACACCCACTGGGGGCACTCCACGGACATCCATCAAGACAGAACTCGTCACGTCGCCGTCGCCACATTCCAAGAAAACCAAGTTCACCTTTGAGACGCCAGTGAGTGATCGGGTCAAACTTGTCAGCAAGTTGCCGTCGTGGTGCAGCGAAGTGAACAGTTTGATCATGAAATTCCACGGCGGACGCATCCGCGAAGCGTCGGCCAAGAACTTCATGCTCGTGATGGACGACGACGACGACAAGCCCGTCTTCCAGTTTGGCAAATTCTCCAAGTCCAAGTTCAGCCTTGACTTCCGATACCCCTTGGCACCAGTCCAAGCATTTGCGATCGGTCTCAGCTCGTGCTCGTGGAGTGCCAAGTCCAAACTTAACAACTAGACAAAACATTTATTTAGCTCTTCGTTGCATTTGAATATCTCCACTTGCAGATGTACATTGCCTTGAACGACAGGTAGAGATTGCACAGATTTAAATGACAATGCAACGTACAAGTTGAAATCATTTTGTTGCATCAGCAGCTTAGAATTCCAACGTCTCGCAATTGGGACTGAACTGTGGACGAAGTCGCTGCATTTTCAATCCAGCTCTTCGACTGGCCCTTCTTCAAAAAGTCCACAATATGATCAGGTAGTTCCTCATCTCGCTGAAACCCAACCGCCAGAACATTCTACAACAAAGTGACCCAGAGCTTACATCATGAGCGTACTTGAATGGCGTGATCGGGCCACGAGGAATTGATTGTGTGTGCGATTTTGACCTCTTCCTTCAAAACGGACCAAATGCTGCTGCAGAGACCGTCGGCGCGTTTCATTTCGACAAGCCAAGCGCAGCTTGAGCTATTGGCTTCAATCAAGGCTGTTGCTAACGCAGCTAGCACTGGTTCGTCGAGTTCAACGTCAGCAGCCACAATCTAAAATCAAATAGTGAGATCTTTTTAAGGTCTGGAGGCCCCACCAGCGCAAGAAGCTGTGCATTCAGAGCAGGTTCTTCGATCGCAATGTCAATCATGCGTTGCATGAATGGAATCGCTGTGGTGCATTGCATGGCAAGGAACATCGCCTCACAGAGCACTGGGATCAATTCAAACCGATAGTCGTTTGGAGGCACGTCGTCATCAAGTTTTCTCTTGTTTTGGTTGTTTGATAGCCACTCCTACAAAGAAGCTGAGTTCTCGTCATCAGTGGCGTTTTCAAACCCAAATATCACATAGAAGAATCGGCGGGTCGGTCAAAGCTGTAACTGAGATGAGTTGATGGAGGGACCAAACAACTTTGCAATACAACACTGCACTTGCGGGTTCCAATTGCTTTTGAAATGATGTCCAATGTTTCTCCAAACTGGCGACCAATTCCGCAGCCAAAGGTGTCAAGTCGCACAGTAACAATAGCTGTTCCACGCATACCAAAAGGAGAGCAACATTGGCTTTGGCCACTCTATCGCCACGCTTAAACGAGCCCGAGGCAATCAATCATACCTTTTGGGATGCAATTGGTCAAGTAGTGTTTCGACAAATGTCGTTTCTTCTTTCCACTGCACCATGCACTGCAGAACACCCACGAGAAGCAGTTTGTCGGATGAACAGTCGAATTTCGCCAACTGTTCAAGTGCTTTCATGACAAATTCATCTTTGAACGGCAAATAAGAAATTGCGTGCCACAATCCCGCCTTGACTACAAGACTCAATGATAAGATGCAAGAAGAGTCGATCGCACCTCGTACATCCGCAGCATGAGTTTTGAGGAGTTGCATCAGCGCATCTGGATCGATCTCTTCCTTCAAGAAACGCTTACAATCTGCATATCTTTTGTCATGGTGCAAGGGTTTGGCAATGCTTTGCAACAAGTCGACCGTAACCCAGACAATGCCTTGCGCCATAGGAACTTCTTCGTCGGTTGTCGACAGAAAGCGCAGGAGAAGCACTACTAGTTTGCACACGGCTCCGACTGACGAGAAGTGGACCACGTGGCGGTAAAACACTCTGCTGGCTGGTTCATGCTCCTCAATTAAGCTCAAAGTGCGTGCAACTTGGGACGATTCAGATACCCCCTACTTAAACTGTCAATACAGGTATTCATGGGACTTGTCGTGCCTGAGGGAAATACGAGCGCAAGAAGAGATTTGTCAGAGGCTTTACGACTGCATTTCGTGAGCTGTCCAACACAAGACGGTTAAGGCATTGATCGACGGGAGCAATGTCGTAGAAATGCATGTTGCGAATGCTCTTGATCCGGACGAGAAGTTGGCAAAAGGCTGCCCGCACGCTTTCTTGTTTGTCGTGCAAGTATGGTGACAACTAGCGCGGATAAATGGCGAGCAATTTGGCGAACGTACTTTTGGAAGAAGGGATTTCAAAACAGAGTGACTCAAATGATTGTCGAGGACTAATGTCAAGCCTTGTAGCACTGCGACGCGCACTGCTGTTGCGCTGACATCTTGGACCATTTCAAAGAGCCAAAATAAAAATTGCTGAATGTACTCGTGGGGGACCAACTCCCAGTAAAGACTGAGCACCTACAAACTTTTTAGCATGTTGACGTCGTAGAAAATGCGAACTTTAGACATCCCGTGGACGGCAACGACACGAATGGCCGGTGCGCTGTCCTGAACCAATTGAATCATCACGTCAAATTGTTTCTGCATGATTAAGTCTGTTTCCTCTTTTGAAGCTGACGGATCTTGAAAAGGAAATCCCTGAAACAGTACAATGGCCGACTGTTTTCGAACTTGGTCTCGACTTGCACTGAGGCCACGCCAAAGAATTGGCTCTACTAACCGGTATAGCATCGAGTCACATACAAGTTTGGCGTCGAAGAAAGGCTATATATCATTTTTATCAGAGGAAATAACATCCAAGACGTACTTGTAGGAGGGCATGGAGGCTTGTGCAAAGCGCTGGCTTGAGGACATAAATTGAGTGATAAAGGAAAGACTGAATGCAATCTTCCTCAATCTTCAAGATTGATGGAAGATTATTTGTATGAGCTGCCTGCCACGCCTATGATGGAAATTAATATTGATGAAGATGTCTGCTGAGGTTCGTGCCTTAAAGTAGATAAGCCCGTATCGCTTTACGACAGATTTTTTCTGCATGGGAATTTGGTTTCGAATCGTTTCGTGAATTTCATCGGTGAATGAGCTGTCGAGGTGGAATAGGTCGCTTAAGATTTGTACGCCGTCGTTCGATTTGAGAAACGTTGGAGAGACAAAGCAACGCAACAGCAGATCTTTGAGAAGCCTACGACGTCTGTGAAAACAGAAAACACAATACAAGCAGACCGACTGCTGGCGTCTTCAAAATCAAGCAGGGATAACGCGTCAAGAACGTCCTTCAGGCGTTTGAGTGTCGACGTCTTTTCTCCGTCAAGTGCTTGCACAACGAGGAACGGAATCAGCTGTGGAATAACTGCTTCAGCGCCTGGAGCATGGCTGATCCAGTAGGTTTCACAGCACTGTGCGATTGCATCTTGCGCGTCGGGTCTACATATTGTGAGCATTTCGCCAGCACTTATCGACCTACGGAGCTTGCAACAAGTTGGCGTGGAGATACACAATCACTTCACTGAGCGCAGTTACTACACCAGACGGCAACGAATCGCGAATACTCCAGCAGAGGCACGTCAAGCACGCGATAGTGTTCAAATCAGTGGATGGTTGGTTTCTCAACTTTTCACACAAGACGAGCCATTCCGCTTTGGAGAGCGCTTCAAAGCCTTCTTTCCATTCTGACGAATGATCCTTCTCATCAGACAGGCATTCTTCGTCGAATGCACGCAGAAGCTCGTCGCATTGGCCAGCTTTTCGCATCGCCTGGAGCCCTTTCTGCATCGACGGGCGCATCGTCTTGGCTTGGACTGCACTCTAATCAAATTTCAAACTGACCAATCACAGCAATTCCCTCTCATCCGGTAAATATACCGGACAGCTCCCAACATGTCCGGATATTTATCCGGATAAAGACAGGTTATCCGGTATTGATATATTTATCCGGATTCCTTCCTGAAGGAAGCGATACAGTACGAGCAGGACGCATCAGCTCGCAAACTTCGCCGCGCTATTCCTCACGCGGATGCCCATCAACCAAGATATGAAGAACGACTAGCTTTCTATAGAATGGCTCGATTTGCGGATGAAAGCATGGATTTTGAGATGGATCTTCGAACTGGTTTTGGTTCGAATTTCAGCGTGGAGTGGCTGGAGAACTTGAGCGACCGACAAACCGTCATTGTATTGACACATGTGCGTGGATTACGAGGCCCGCGGCACGCACTAACGGACGCACCATGATGGCCAAGGCCAAGGTGTTCTTTGCCCCGTTGGAGGTTTTTTTTATACCCAAGATCGAAACGGTCAACTGCCACTTCCACATTTGACAGAGTCGCCGCAGGAGACCGGTATGCAGCAAGAGGAATCCGCGGCGTTGTGTTCGGCTGGATGCGGCTTCTTTGGCAATCCCGCGCACCATGGAATGTGCTCGGTGTGTTGGAAGAAGAGAGGTGCCAAGATCCCAGCGGATGCTCCGACAGTCGTTCCATCCTCTGAACCGGTCTCGCTTCCTCAGCCACAAGTGACGGCGACGGTTGCACTCGACTCAACCACCAACGAAGCTGTGCAGGACACACAAGAACCTGCGAAACCCATTCAAAGCAACAAAGGGCGCTGCTGGAGTTGCAAGAAGAAGGTCGGGCTCACTGGAATCGAATGCCGTTGCGGCTATGTCTATTGTGGTCAACACCGGTTTGCAGACCAGCACGACTGTAGCTTTGACTACAAAGCGGCCGACATGGCGGAACTAGCGAAGCGGAATCCTGGCGGCGGGGCCTTCAACAAGCTCGACAAGCTCTGACAAGATGGAGAAACACACGGGACTCTGTACAGTAGTTGGTCTTTAAACCTAATGCATACTTGAACGATCAACTTGGTCGTGGGCGATCATGCGGTACGTCGCTGGATCGTTGACGACGTAGCGCAGCACCAAGTAGGTGACAATGCCGACGAGGAAGCCTCTGCCTGTGTCTGTGACGAGGGAGGCCGCCGCCGTGATGAGCAAGACGACAACGTCTCCCTTGTGATGTTGCGTTTCCAAGTCGAGGCCGACCATCGACAAGTAGAGACCAGCAAACATGACCATGACTCCAAGGGCACACGATGGAAAGATGCCGTCTTGGATCAATTGCAAGAGCGTCGAGCCGAGGAGAAGAGAGACGACGATCTTGGACGAGCCGATGAACATGAGCGACAGATTGCTTCGGGCTCCAAAGGCATACTGCGACGCGAGGCCACCAGCGCCATGGCCACTAGGCACCATGCCAAGGAGAGGAAAGACCATGTCGAACGCCATGCTGGCTGAAATACGCCGCGCCGTCGCGGGGGACTTTTTGTGCGGAAAGTAATCGGACGCAAGTCGTTCGAGAGCGAGCACGCCATTGAGGAGCGACACGGGCAGTTGGGGAAGCACCATGTCCACGAATCCCTTCTTAAAGTCGGCAGACGTGGGCCATGGAGGCAACGAGGCAAAGTCAGGCCCCAACTCGAGGTCTGGCAACTTGAGACGGCCTTTTTCATTGTGGTAGTTGATCGCCGCGATGATGCAGCCGTAGATGAAGATGAGCAACGCCGCGGGCACGCGTTTGTTGTGCATGAAGCCCAAGCACAAGCAGATAAAGAGAACCGAGACGAAGATGCTGTCCGTGCCCCACCAGACGAGCTGGTCCGCGCTGCGCTTGACGATTGTCGTGTGCGTGAGGTTGTTGACCGTGATCGTGGCGGTGTGGACGTACGCTTGCTTGACGCCATTTTGGAGGAGGGAGAGACCAATGCTGAGCTGGACACCACGGACCAAGCTGAATGGAATGAGCTTGGCGACGACGGTGATGAGGTTGGACGCCGCCAAGAAGGTAAAGATGACGCCAATGAGGAACCCCGCCGCGGCGATTTCAGCCGGCGTCGACTTGTTCGCAAGGGCTCCAGCACAGATGCCTTTCATCGGTTGCAGGGGAACTGGAATCCCAAAGTACGTCGACATGGCCAAGGAGAAAAGCCCCGCAAAGAAGAAAGTCGGGCCGATGGTGATTTGCTTGGTCACCGCGAGCGCCGTCACGAGCGGCAAGAGCGTGCCGAGATCGCCAAACGCCCCCGAGCATTCTTGCACTGTAAAATATTGTTTGGTGTCGCGCCACCAGTGGGGTCGCAAGACGACAAAGATCTTTTGTGGCCACGTGAGGCTTTCATACGGCACTTGGTCGTCTTGGAGGTCGTCGACGGCCTTGACGTACGGCGCTTCCTCTTCTTGGAGATTCTCCGCGGCTTTCACAAAAGGCACGTCTTCGCTTGGAACAGCTTGGCTCATCGTGTGGCACGCTGAAAAGTGTCGTTCTTGGCTGGATGATTCGAGTTGGACAAGACAGAGATCTCCTCTGTCATTCCAACTCTGTCCAGCAGTGCGTCGTCCTTGGTCTAGTTAGCCTCTTGATGTTCAACGATCTGTCTGCTTCAACGTTGTGGCGCGTCCTTGAAATAAAAACATTCGTCGATGTGTCTGCTGTTCTTGAGGGGGAAGCCCCATTTGAGCCCCCATGTAGCCCCCTTGTAACCTCCTAACCCCCCCCATGAAGCCCTTGGCTTGTCGAGCGGCGGCGCTAGGAATCGGTCGTCCTTGTCGTTTCCTACAGCTTGGATGCTGTGGGTGATTGCATTACATGATACGTGGTGCAGCACCTATCATCTGACCAAGCATGGTAGCACGACAACAATTTTTCAGAACCAATACAGCGAATGATCGAAAGGTCAACAGCGACAGCGGTTGACGTCATCCTTTGGTTTTAGACAACATGACGGCGTTGTCAACGCTGTCTCCTCTGTGAATGCATGGGACGGACGATAGATTGTCGCTCGTGCTGTCTTCTCTGACGGCGAGACAACGGCACGACTACTGCATGATCCACAAGGACATTCTGGTCCAACAGAGGTCCAGTGGGTGGTCTTGGGTGGTCCTTGGGTAGACTTGGCCTGTAGCCGAGTGGAAACGGTGGCGTAGGACATGGCGATGGACCAATGACATGGCCATCTTAGATCGTGTCATGAAAAAGCCGCCGTGAACTTTGAACACGACTGCGCAATCAAGGAGCCAAAGCTTGGCGTACTACTCCAGAGTGAGTAAACAAACTCGTTGAAAACATGGCTGCAGTGGTTCTCAGCGACAAGACGACAGTCCATGCTGGGAATGAAGCTAGAAAACGAATGACAGAGAGGTAGATTTACGACTCTTTAAGGAATACACACTGGACTACAGAGGCTTAGTTTTCATGGCGTTCATTTGTTTCATCGCGGGGGCTCTCAGCAGGACCTGAAATCATCTTGTAAGTCGATGGATCGTTGACGGCAAAGCGCAAGATGAGATACGTGACGGCGCCGACGAGAAAGCCACGGCCAGTGTCAATCGCTAGCGACGTATCGGCCGTGACGAGGAGAACGACCACGTCGCCTTTGTGCTTGCGGGTTTCAATGTCAAGACCGACAATCGACAAGAATAAACCGGCAAACAGGACGAGGATGCCAATCACACTCGAGGGAAAGACGCCGTCCTGGAGGAGCTGGACAAGCGTCGAGCCCATGATGAAGAAGACAACGAGCTTCGTCCCACCGAGAAACAGCATGGCAAAGTTTGTCCGTGCACCAAATGCATACTGAGCTGCGAGACCTCCTGGCCCATGGCCCATGGCGAGCATGCCAAAGCCGCAAAAGGCGAGATCACCAAAGCCCATGCTGATGGAAATCCGACGGACAGACGCAGGCGGCGCTTTATGGTTTGGATAATAGTCTCTTGCCAGCATTTCCAACGCCAAGACACCGCTCAAGAGCGAGAGAGGGATCTGCGGCAGCACCATGTTGACAAAGGCGTTCTTAAAGTCGTCGTGGGATGGCCAATCTGGCATGCCACTAAAGTCAGGGCCAAGCGACAGGTCCGGCAGCTTCCATTCGCCTTTCATGTGGTGGTAATTGATCGCCGCAATGATGACTCCGTAGATAAACACCGCCAGCGCAACGGGAACGCCCTTGCGGTGCATGCAGCCGAGGCAGAACAAGACCAGCACGATCGAAACAAAGATGCTGTCGGTGCCCCACCATACGAGCTGGTCCGTGCTGCGCTTCACAGTGATGGCGTGGGTCTTGTTGTTGACCGTGACGGTCGCCGAGTGGACATAAGCTTGCTTGACGCCATTTTGGAGGAGCTGAAGGCCCACGCCAAGTTGAACACCACGGACAAGGCAGAAGGGGACGTAGCGAGCGACGACCGTCACGAGATTTGTGATGCCCAAGCCAAAGATGACAAGTCCATGGAGAAGCCCAGTAGCAGCGATCTCCGTCTTGGAGTACTTGGACGCAATGGCGACAGCAGAGACTGTTCGAAGAGGCAAGACTGGAATTGGAATGTCAAAGTACGCTGCAATCATGACGTTAAACAACCCTAGAGATTTTGCCAACACACCATGCTAGACTGGTCATGGATAGCTTACCCGAGAAGAAGAGAGTTGGTCCAAAGGCGATCTGCTTGGTCACAGCGAGCGAAATGATGAATGGAAAGTAGTTGCCGAGGTCACCAAACGCTCCTGAAAACTCCTGGAGAGTGAAAAATGGCTTCGTGTCGCGCCACCACCACGGACGGAGAACCACAAAGACTCGTTGGAGCAATGGAAGTGACTTGTACGCGGCTTGGACATCCGCTGCTTCAATGTACTGTGCTTCGTCTGCTGCATCGTCAACGATCGCCGACTTGTCCATCTCTGAGCAAACAAAATGCAAAATGATGAGCTGACCAGACGAAGCTCCTTCTTGAAGGTCGACGACAACAAGACATCCAATCGCAAACGCCGTCTTGCGTTCACACGACTCGTTTCATGCGATTGCATCATTCAACTGAGCCAGAATAGCAGCGCTCTATCACCCTTCGAACTTGAAAAGCACTCTGCCGTCTATTGTCGTGGCCTTCAAAATATCACCACTCTCAAATGTCCAAAAGATTCCACATTGAAGTTATTGATTTTACTTCAAAATTCCATATTTTCATAATACTGTATATTTAATTATACAGTTGTTTACAATAAATAGTCTAAATGCCCTAAATGTAAACTGTAAAAATAAATAACCTTTATGTTTCGATAAATGATTTTGGCATGGTACATGAATTGGTTCAACACCATGTTTCACGTTGTTTCAGCTCATGTGGCTTGTCATTCTCAATAGAAAACTACAGTAGATCCTGCGTCGAATGGCTCATATATATTCCAGTTGATGATGACTGGCGAATCAAGCAGACAATTTAATCTCCACTTTAGAAGTACCTTTGACGATGTAACCCGGTATAGCAGACAGTATGAAATTTGAAGAGGTTTTCAGGACAAATTACAAAGAGCGGGAGCTCAATTTTCGTGGTGTGGATCTGCCGCGTCATTGCGGCGCTCAACTGGGCCTGAAATCATCTTGTACGTCGATGGATCGTTCACTGCAAAGCGCAAGATGAGATACGTGACAGCGCCGATGAGAAAGCCACGGCCAGTGTCAATAGCAAGCGATGTGGCGGCAGTCACAAGGAGAACGACCACGTCGCCTTTGTGCTTGCGGGTTTCCAAGTCGAGACCGACAATCGACAAGAACAAACCCGCAAACATGACTTGAACACCAATCACGCAAGTTGGAAAGATGCCGTCTTGGAGGAGCTGGACAAGGGTTGAGCCCAAGATGAAGAAGACGAGGAGTTTGGTCGTGCCGAGGAATAGCATGGCAAAGTTTGTCCTTGCACCAAATGCGTACTGTGCTGCGAGTCCCCCCGCTCCGTGGCCCATGGCGAGCATACCAAAGCCACAAAAGAGGAGATCGCCAAAGCCCATGCTGATTGAAATCCGACGGGCAGATGCAGGGGGCGCTTTATGGTGTGGAAAGTAATCTTTGGCCAACATTTCCAACGCCAAGACACCGTTCAAGAGCGAGAGGGGGATCTGAGGCAGCACCATGTTGATGAAAGCATTCTTGAAGTCTTCTCCAGACGGCCAGTCGGGCATTCCAGTGAGATCTGGTCCAAACGACAGGTCGGGCAGGTTCCACTCGACTTTATTTTGGTGGTAATTGATCGCCGCAATGATGACTCCGTAGATGAAGACGATGAGAGCGACAGGAATGCCCTTGCGGTGCATGCAGCCGAGGCAGAACAAGACCAGCACGATCGAAACAAAGATGCTGTCGGTGCCCCACCATACGAGCTGGTCCGTGCTGCGCTTCACAGTGATGACATGGGTCTTGTTGTTCACCGTGACGGCCGCCGAGTGGACGTAAGCTTGCTTGACGCCATTCTGAAGAAGTCCAATGCCCACACCGAGCTGGACACCACGGACAAGGCAGAATGGGATGTAGCGAGCGACGACCGTCACGAGATTTGTGATGCCCAAGCCAAAGATGACAAGTCCATGGAGAAGCCCAGCAGCGGCGATCTCCGTCTTGGAGTACTTGGACGCAATGGCGACAGCAGACACGGTCCGAAGAGGCAGGACTGGGATAGGCACGTCAAAGTACAAGGCAATAATGAGGGTGAAGATGCCTGACAACAACGTCAGGGGAGAAAGAGGACAAGAGTGTACCCGAGAAGAAGAACGTCGGCCCAAAAGCAATCTGCTTGGTCACGGCGAGGGCCATGACGAGTGGAAGATAGTTGCCGAGGTCTCCGAACGCCCCCGAGAACTCTTGAAGTGTTAAGTATGGCTTGGTGTCGCGCCACCACCATGGCCGGAGGAAGACAAAGACGCGTTGGAAGAACGGCAACGACTTGTACTCGACTTGGACATCCGCTGCTTCGACGTACTGCGCTTCTTCATGTGCGTCTTCGAGGATCGCCGACTTGTCCATTGCTGATGAAGATGCAGAATGAAGCGAGCATGGTCAGACGTGGTGGGTTCTTTTTCAAGTCAAGTGATGGCCAACTCTGCACGTCCACGACAGCGACGCCGCCGAACCAATAAATGATGGCATCGCTTGAGAGTCATCGCTTCAAGATTTGTGGCTTCAAGGAATGGAAGAGCAGAGGATACGTGGGATCCCAGGAGATGGATTCGTATCAAAGCGTTTGCGTCATCACGCTCAGAAAGAAGATCACAACGAATGCCTTGAGCTTTGGCATCAAAACGCACATGCGCCAGAGGAACGAAGCGATGATTTGATGCCACGTCAATCTTGGAAGGGGACAATGTTGGAAGAAGTGGCGCTGCTGCACGTTCTTGACTTGATATTTCACAACTTTCAAATGTCCATTCGTCATCTTTTCCCCTCTCAAGTCAAAAGATTGCATGGGACCTTTGAGCCACGAAGAGTCTTTTTCTTGCTCACGTCTTGGGATACCTGCAGCTAGCAGGAAGCACGCGTGGGTCCTAGCGGAGGCTATTCAAGACAACAATGCCTTCCTCCATGCGAGAAGTGAATTTCAAAACCGCCCACAGTATGTGACGTGGAGCTGCTGTGCTCCCTCTGAAGGATATTTTAGATAGCTGGTCAGCTTGACTGAAGACGACGGTACCAAGAGTCGCGACGAGTTATTCGGTTGCCGGTGACCCCTCTCAAGGTGCTGGAAGTCGATCGATGTCCACTTGAAACCATTGTATTCTACGTAGTCCACACTCTATAATTGCAAATCTAATTGTCATTGTTCGTCGGATGAATGAGTTCGCGCACGCGCATGTGTTCTTCTCGAACGAGCTTTTCAATCTCGGCAACGTCGGCTTCTTCGTTGAGGTTGTAGATTTGTTCAAACGAATGCTCGTTTTGGTCCAAAATCTTCTTCCACACGTCGCCGCCGCAGATCGACAAGTGCGATTCCATCACGAGTTTGTCGCCGTTGGGCAAATGGACGCCGACAACCACGGAACCCGTGTCGAGTTGCAGGCCTTTGATATCTTCAGACGTGACGTTGTACAAGACGCATTTCTTGGCGCTGATGCTGTGCGCTGTCACGTTGATGAGGATCGAGTCTTCAATGTCGACGTTGGCCGCAGAAACACCAGAGAGCACACTTCGGCGGATCGTGCCTTTCGTAATCTTGGAGCCAAGGACAGCCACTTGGTCAAAGACCATGCCAGGGCCACATTCGCTCCACATGAGAGGATTTGTGATGCCCAAGAAGCGGCGGAGGGCGGCGGCTTCCGTCGTGTCTTCAGTCACGAGGCAGTTATTCTTGAGGTAATATTTAAGTTGGCCATAGTCCCACCAGTAGGCGGCGCCACCGACATCGACACAGCCAAAGAGGCCAAGTTTTTCGCGGCGGGTCGTGTAAAATCGGTGGAGAAGACCTTGCATGCGTTCGTAGTGTTGCGAGGCAAAGTCGCTCGTGACGCCTTTCTGGATCATGAGCTCGACGTACGATTGCTTTGGAAGCGTGAATGGCATCCAAAAGTGAGGATCCGTGTCGAGTTTGCCCGTCTTTTGTTGCAATTCCGTGGCAAATTCGTCCAACAAGGCGATCAAAATGTCGTGGTCGACCGAGAACGAGCCAAGGGAAGTGCCGACCGATTTCAAGTGGCCGAAATCACTCAACAGACGCAGCGCAGTGGCGTGGCTGACCTTGTCGACTTGGGCAGCTTGGTTGTCTTCGTTGACGGCAATGAGGCCATATTTGTCAAGACCTTTTTCTTTCCACTCGGCTTCGGTCGGCATGGGAGCCAACGTCGCGAGGATATCAATGTGATGGGCGGGCGTGTATTGCACGGGAGCGGATGGAATAAAAACTTGGTCGCCCCAGTAGACAGAGAGACGGCCACGACGACTGGTCGCATACACGCCGGTTTGTTTGATCACGGCTTCCAAAATCGTCATCGGCACGGCTTCGCCCTCAATGGTAATCATTGCTGGCAATTTGACTCCGGGTTTGTTGTTGTTTTCACTGCCAGGGAGTGGTGCCAAGCGTGTGCCTTTGCCGGCCGTGTGGTACAACGCGACGGAAATCGAGCCAGCCTTGAGTTGAGCGGTCAGATCAAACTCGGCGCCGTAGAGAGCCTTTCCTTCAGCGACAGCTTTTTGGTAGGCATAAAGCGTGCCGAGACCATTGCCAGCGCCGCCGACCCAGTCTTCATAGACTGCAATGACCTTCATATTTGCCGGCGAGATTTCACCACGTGTGGCCATGAGTCGTTTTTGCCAGTATGACGCTTGGAACGGTGTCGAGCAGCAGACAATCACAACGTCGTAGCCGTCGAGGCGGTTCATGCGTTCAATATTGGCCTGGATGACGTCGATCGTCGCCGTGGGTTTTGCGGGAGACGCGGTCATGCTCAAGGAAGTCTTCAAAGATAAACTGATCCGAGCGCCCCAAGTTTGGATGTGTTGCCAACGCAACAGCCTCTTCAAAGTTCGATACACATTAATCTTCG
This sequence comes from Aphanomyces euteiches, assembly GCA_021527685.1. Classification (NCBI taxonomy): domain Eukaryota; phylum Oomycota; class Saprolegniomycetes; order Saprolegniales; family Verrucalvaceae; genus Aphanomyces; species Aphanomyces euteiches. Next base: position 743,409 of record JAJGMV010000284.1, read on the forward strand.
ATAAATAGCATTTTCCCTCGTTTTAACGACTCAGCAAACAACACTTCCCCGACTATACCGACATTTTTCTGAATAATGAATTCGTCCTTTCAACAGTACATGTCATTAAACCAAGGTAATTTGGTTGGACTCCCTGTCTATGGCAAATACTTGGGGCGGATTTAACAAAGTGAAATGGAATCTCCGAGCGATTCGTCCTTGGAGAAAAGGTTTGATGGTCCCGCCGTCTGATTGGTGTATCGTGGCTGTAACGAATATTACAGAGGTGGCGAGTCCATCTTGACGACAGCACGACATGGCGAGACATGTCAATTGGCAGCATTGAATTCGACTACATTTCGTCTCGTTTTTATATGGACATTTTGTATACTTATAATTTCATCTCTATAAATAGTCTGCTTTGTTTTTTGGAGACGACTCCGAAAAGGAAAAAGGAGATTCGCTTGCAATAGGAGGATTTCCATGGGCGACCGCATGTGACTGACGGCCGTTTGACACGGCCGACACAGTCAATTGCACGCGTGCCGTGGCGAAAACATTGAACCCAGCCGTGGACAACACAGCCGTGGCCATGGACTGCGCTGCGCAGCCAATTCCAAGCGATTTTTTGACAAACATCGCTGCCCGAGACGACGAGAGAACGGAGTGACGGCTGTAAGACACGATCAAGACACAATCATTGTGTGGCCAAGAGTGGAGGGAGAGACACTCGCGTGGCGACGCGAGCGTGTGCGATGGTCTCGTCTTGTCGGTGGTGAATGCGCCGACCAACGTGGACATTTGTGAGCAACACGGCCGAGTGAATGCAATGGAATGGCACGAGCCAGAATGCATGACGAGGACGTCCAGAGTGCGCGCGCACAGTTCATGGGATCCTTGGAACCTTTGGAGCCTTGCGTGAAATGGGTAGAGGAGCTCACAATCGACGTCAGGATGATCCATCCCCACGACGACCAAACCCAACCGAATGTCAATTTTCAGCCCTAAGTCGCGCCATTGGAACCCATTGCTCCTTTCCCCCAACAATGCTGTCGTTCTGTCCATGTTGTTGAAAGATGGAGACTTTCAAGGGAACAACCACGTCCTGCTCCTTCACGCCATGCTAGAAACGACAAACATCTTGATTCAACGCCGCGGCGATTATCCAGTTGACATCTTTCGTACGATTTGATGGACGACATTTACGCAAACTTGGCCATGAAGGCAGCGATGACTTGTTCCCCCGAGAGCGCCATTTCTCCAAAGACAGTTGGCAGCATCGGCGTGATATGCGGCGCGAGCGGACTCTTGACAAGTGTCACGTCGACTTGCTGCTCTCTGAGGATTTCACCGAGAGCTTCGACGTCGTCTTGGAAGATTTCCTTGCCGCCGTAATGGATCAAAATGGGACAGCAGCCGCGATAATCGCCAAGGATTGGGTTCACCTACTCATTCAGCCGTCAGTCATCTCCGACCGGGGCGTTCGTACCAAGGGATCCTTCACAGAGGCAGCTCCAACGTAGTCACGGACATAATGGGCCAAGCAGTCGCCGGCGACATAATCGGTCGCTCGATTCTTCGCATACGACGGTGGAATCTTGTCTTCGTCCAGTTGACACCATGGAGAGACCGCCACGGCGGCAGTAGGACGGCGCAAGTGCTTGTTATCTAGACCAGAATGAAATCTGTGGTGGGGAGAAGTCGACGCTACCTGGTTGTTTCAACGCGAGAAGGAGAGACAGAACCAAGTTGCCGCCGGCGGAATCCCCGAGGAGGAAAATTGGCTTCGAAGATCGCGCCGTCAAGTACTCATACGCCTCGAGCGCTTCATGGAGCTGGCTTGGAAACTAGTCGAGGTCGTGAGGAGTGTTGTCGACAGCAAGGAGGCAAACCTTGGCTTCTGGCGCTAGCTTGTACTCGAGTCCCAAGACGGCAAGAGTCTTCTTGTGTTGGCTCTTGGCAAAAGACTGAATCCCAGCGATGCCATGGGCATAAGTGCTCGCTTGGCACCACACAAATCCGCCGCCTGCGCCGTTCGACATCAAGGGATTCTGAGGTGGACGTACCGTGGAAGTAGAGCACGTTGGCGTCGCTTGCGTCGTTCAATGCGTCTCCGTACCAGATGGCGTCGAATTGATCCGTCTTGAGTGGCGCGAGTCGTGTCTTGAGCGTAAGATTGCCGAAGAATGTAATCCACGGCCCGACAACTCGGAGGGATGGAACGTCCGCCGCCGCCACGCGTGCGAGGAACTTGGTCCCAATTTCAGTCTGAATAGACCATCCATCGACCAGCGGCTTTCCTCCAAGGAGACGTTTGATCGAGGTCGTCACGATCAAGTAGACGAGGTAGCCCGCTGCTTGGAGAAACGTGATCGAATAAGGTTCCTTGGCCGAAGGTTTGCTCGCGGCATCTCCACCACCCATGCTCTCCTCTGTCGTGAAGAAGAAGAAATGGGAGATGATCCAGCTTCTTCCTGTCAGGGACGTTGTTGAAGTGTCGGTGTTCCCGTCAACACCAAGAGCTTCTGGACTGACCTAAACCTGAGCATGTTCATTGGGCGCACGGTCGAAGAGATCAGATACGCAGGTCCATGAAAGGAGAGCGACGCTCGTTGTGACAAAGCGTCCATGGCTCCAAAGCTCTTCCGAGCGCTATTCCGTCGAGAGGAATCGCAGCGAGAGACTCAAGATCGAGGATATCGCCGCTACCGCCGTCTGCAGCATGAGCGCGTGACTCCATATGTATGACGACAGTGGCTTGTATCATCCACACATTTGACGCTGTATGAGCTCCAAGGCTCCCACACTGGTACCTCACGGCAGTATTGGAGTCGCGACCTTCGAATCTATCACTCTCTGGGCATGGAGAAGCTCACATTGTCATCGCGTCATGCCTTCCATCATGCTCGTGCCCATTCCAGGTAGGGTCCAGAATGAGAGGCTGAAAATGAATGGACTTGTCGTTCTCTCTCAAATTCACGGTCGGGTCTTCCATGACGTGAATTGGGCTCAACTCCGCGAACGAAGAGCGCGGGAGCGGTTTGTTCCAGCACCTTCAGTCGGTACATGTTGGACTTACATGGAGTTGAAGTGCTTGAACCAATGTGAGACCGTCGTGCAAAGACGTGATGGCGCGAGCGAGACAATGTCCTTCGAGCAAGATGCTGAGACTCCCGCGGTGATTTATCGTTTCTTTGCCGAGCGCGTGGGTGGGATCCTATCTTCATTGACATTTCTACAGTACGACGTTTCTTTCTGCCGACTCCAAGTCGTCCTCTCGGCCTCACACCCTTGGCAAGAAGCTGCAACGACGCAATAACGACAGCTCTACACAAGACAGCAAACGTCGCGGCGTCGTCGTAGATCCATCCTGTTGCGAAGGAGCGCTTTCCAGGACAGACAAGAGACGGCGTGTACTGTTGTCGTTGGACGTTGAGCTTGGGACGTCAAGCAGACGTCCTTCAACGATCTTTGCTGTTCGATGATGCTGGCACTTTTCTATTTCTCAACTCATTGCACGGTCGAATGACCACGAAAGATCCAAAGGCCCCCAAGACGAGCTCCATCACGCCAGCGCCGTCATGCTGTTTGCCAGCAAAATGCCGCCATTCGACAACGACGATCGAAGAATTGATCTATACGGCGCATGTCTGTCAGCCGACCGTCTTCTCCAATCAAGTGTTCACCATGTACACGCTGACGATCACAGACGTCTCTGCGTGTCGGTGGTGGACTATCCACAAACGATTCTCGGACTTTTACCGCTTCCGGCGAGATCTCCATGGCGCTCTCAAACGTCGAATAGTGCCAACCAGTCAGTGGTTCGTCGGCATCCAAGCGCTGCTGAGTCAACCATTTCCACACAAGCACTACGAGGTCGACGGAGCCCCCATCGTCCAAGAACGAGCAATGCACTTTCAGCGCTTTACTCACAGCCTCGCAGACTTGTACCTGCAAACAGAGGCGACTGGGAAATGCTTCGACGCAATCAGCGATACTCCATCGATCGTTCTTGTCCGCACATTCCTCGAAGTCCCAGCAGCGACGAAAGCACTCAACCCGACGGACATCAAATGCACAATCTGCCTGAGTTCCTTGAGCGACTGCGTTGCAGTGCTGGCGTGCGGTCATGCGTTCCACCGCGATTGTGTCTTCGTGTGGATGGAGGAGAAGCAGAGCTGTCCTCTCTGTCGGCAAATCGACCGCGCTATCGGTGGCATTCTCTTACTCTAATGTACCACACAACACGAAAGGAATGCTACACTCTTTATGCAAACTTGGCCAAGAACGCAGCGATGATTTCACCGCCTGACGTGGCCATGTCCCCATAGAGAGCTGGCATGATCAGAGTGTCATGTGGAGCAAGCGGATTCTTGACTGCAGTCACATCGACTTGTTGCTCTTTCAAACGTTCGCAGAGAATGTCGATGTCATCTTCAAACACTTCTTTCCCGCCATAATGGATCAACATCGGACAGCAGCCACGGAAATCGCCAAGAATTGGACTCACCTACGCATTTCAACCCTCAGCATCTCCAACTACAAGCGGTCTTTCGTACCATGGGATCCTTCGCAGAGGCAGTTCCAATGTAGGCGTGGGCCCAACGGCTCAAGCAGTCCGCGCCAATAGTATCAGTGTCTCGATTCTTTGTGTATGACGGAGCAATCGTCTCGTAGTCAAGTTGACACCACGGAGAGACCATAACGGCCGCAGTAGGACGGCGTAAATGCTTGTTCTCTACATCAGAATGAAATCTGTGGCGGGGAGAAGTCGACGCTACCTGGTTGTTTCAATGCGAGAAGAAGCGACAAGACCAGATCGCGTCAAGTACTCATACGCCGCCAATGCTTCGTGGAGCTGGCTTGGAAACTTGTGCTCTGGCGCAAGCTTGTAGTCGAGTCCCAAACCAAGTAACGTCTTATTGTGCTGCGCCTTGGCGGTCGAAAGTATCCCAACAATCATTTCGGCACTAGAATCCGCTCGACCCAACACAAAGCCGCCACCTGTGTCATTTGTTATCGAGAGAGCGCTGGAGATTACCTACCGTGCATATACAGCACAATGGCATCACAAGCGTCGTCGTTCAAGCTATCTCCATACCAAATGGCTTCGAATTTATCCGTCTGCAGCGGCGTCCATGACGTCTTGGGGCCAAGAGACGAAAGCGTCGTCGAAATCTTCGTGGATGATGCAACATCTGCCGCCGTCATAAGTGCAAGGAACTTGGTCGCAACTTCAGTCTGAATGGACCATCCATCCACGAGCGGCTTTCCTCCGAACAGGCGTTTGATGGGCGTCGTGATTAGGAATCCCCACGGTTTGGTGAGGAGCCGTAGCCGAACCGAGTCGACTAAAATTGAGCGGCTTGGTTTCGTTATTTATAGATCGGCTTGAAGCCGAACCGCCAGGAGCCGAGCCGTTGAAACCGCTGGAGCCGTTGCAGGATGTCGTCGCCATCTTGAACGCTCATCACATCAAGATGGCTGTCAGCCATTTTAGGCCAAGATGGCCGATTTCCTTCTTATCATGGCGTCTAATACATTGATGTTCATTCACAAAAACACTGGCTATGGATAATACAAGCTCAACATCATCGAATCCTGCGTGCCCCTCGAACGATTCTGCCAAACGTAGAAAAAAGTCGTCAAATCGCACTGCTTCGTGGACTCTCAGTCATGTCATCCCTACCAAGGAGGGTGAACGGAGATGCCGCTATTGCGATGTCCATTTTGCGCAATCCACCTCCACAGGAACAATTGCCAAGCATCTTGATAAATTACATGGTCTCTGCAAAGATACCAAATCCACCTGAGACATATTGATTCAAACTAGCATCGACGACGCATTGATTAAACGTTTGACTCCTCGTGAACTTGTCTCTGCTGTTACCACATATATCGTCGGCTGCCGACTACCTCATGAACATGTTTCCTCCGATGGGTTCAAAACTTTGATTCATAAACTTGCCCCTGGTTGTGTTGTTCCAAGCCCATCACTTTTGTCTCGACGGATTCTACAGACTTACATTGTTCTCAAATCCTTGTTGAAACAACATCTTGCTGGCTTGATAGTGCGATGTTCTGTGACTTTTGATGGTTGGTCGAATCAATCGCTACGTGGATTTTACGCTACAACTCTCCACTGGGCTAACGAGGATAAATGCACCATTGAAGAAGTAATCTTGGACTTTGCACACATCCCCCCGGGTCCTGGGAGTGGTCGACGTTGTGGTGAACAATTTGCCGCGCTTGTCAAATCTTTTGAATTGTCCCGACCCGTAGTTGCCATCGTGTCTGACAATGGCAGCGATGCAGTTTCAGCTGCTGCTACAGCAATCGAAATTCTATCTCATCATGGATCATCAACTATTGAGCACATACGCTGTTTTGCGCATACATTCCAGCTTGCAATAAAGACAATGACAGATGCCGTGGCACCATCAGTCGAGAGTTTGCGCTTCCATTTGGCATCGATACGTGCAGGCAAAAAGTCCCGTGCTCTATTCCTCACGATGACGAAATCAATTATGGGTAAAGCATACCAACCTCCTAGCCTTGATACGCCAACTCGATGGAATTCAACTCATGTAATGTTGCGTGATTGTATCAAGTTCAGACAAGTCATCAATGCCCTGTTATCGACCGAGTCAGTCATTGTTGATGTCGATTGGCAATCGATTGAGGATGTTCAAGCGTTTTTGGAAATTCCTGCAAAAATCAGTACCCAGTTGGGAGCAAGCCACTCATGTAGCTTGCCTCTAGCACTTGCTGCAAATAATCTTCTCATCGAGCATTGCAATCGCAACATCGATCACTCCAATCAAATTGTGTCTGATGCAAGTTCAGCAATGCTAGACTGTTTGATTCGTCATGCCAAACATCTTACTTGCACAATTGCAAGTATTGCCAAATTTCTCGACCTTCGCGTTTGTCGTGATACTGCTTCCGCAGACTTTGCATGTGACAAAGCAATCGTTGAAACATTGTTGGAGCATTATGAAGACGATTCAGATGTCATTCAATCGCCCAACGCCTTACTTACCATGGACGATGGCGAGATCAATCTGTTTGGTTCGTCAGGTACAACTACAAAGACCCGGACCGAGCTGCAAATGTTTTGCTTGCATCCTCAATTGATGAAGGACGTTGATGTACTGCAATGGTGGAAGACACACAAACTGGAATACCCTAAGCTTTACCGTCTGGCTATGGATTATCTTGCTATGCCAGCCACGTCAGTTCCAAGTAAAAGGGCGAACTCAATCGCAAAACGACACTTCGATGGGCGAGCAAGACTCGGCGACGACATGTTCAAAGCTGAAATTTGCGTCGCTTCATGGTTAAGATTTGCTAAGCATACAGGAATTGAACTTCCTTCTGACTATCTAGCTGCAATTGATGATCTGAAGCTGGAGGCCAATTTGTCCGACATGGCGATGGACGATTCAGTCTTTCAGTACTACCTAGATTTGGATGCTTAAACAAAATAACATTGAATGTATACTTGGCGTTGCGTATTGGGTATGCCTTGTGCCGATCACAGTGTCTCTAAGCCGCGCTTTCGGCGGCTCGGCTCGACAATCGCTTTGACGGTCATCGGCTTGGTTTCAAAAATCTGTAAACGGTTCGAGCCGAGCCAATCAGAACCGAGCCGTGGGGATTCCTAGTCGTGATGATCAAGTAGACAAGATAGCCCATCGCTTGGAGTAACGACAGGGAGTAAGGTTCTTTCGCTGTCGGCGGCAGCGTTGCTTTGGAATGTCCGTCCACCATGTCGCTGTGGTCAACCTGAGCTTCTTCTGGAAGATTTTGGAATGGCCGATGGGACGATCGTCCTTCAAGTTGGGCGCGAAAAGCCAATTCAACATCGGAATGACTTGAAAAGGCATCAATTGTTGATTTACAATTCCGATACGATTTTCTTTTGATTACATCCAAAAAGCTCTTCTCCAAGCAGAAAGGATTCCAAACAAACATGCCACGTTGGACCACAGACAGATTTCCTGATGAAAGAACAGACCTCATCTGGGTGGCGGCCTGCGGCACTTGCCGCCTTTCCGGATGAGACTAAAAATAAAGAAATCCCTTCTTGGTGCACGTTTCGAGCTCACTCCTCCGAGCCATCCTCCAACAGAAAAATTACCCTCGCTTCGCTCCCGTGAGAGCATTTTTCTAGTCGGATGCGTGACGTCGTTCGCGGCATGTGAGGGAAATCAGGGCGTTTGTTTTCGAACAAAGTAATTTTGAAAACGAGTTTTTCTGTTTGATTTTCACATGTTGCCGATTTTCTCAAAGTGGCAGAAGGTCAAAGCCATGGACGACTGCTGCTGATGATGATGGAGACGCCATGTACGACTCTGTGTGGTAATCAAATGGACATACGATTCCTGCCTAGAGTTGGAAACATCGTGTGGTTGTCACGTCGGCTTTTGCTTTTTTTGAGTCGTTCAATGAACGAAACGCTTTTGATGTCGTCTTCGAAGTTTTGCCGCCCCAGTGGATCAAAACTGCCGCGGACACCATCAAGGATAAGGCTCTCCTATTCAACCAAACCTCAGCATCTCCAATCGTGTCATGGGTTGGCCCCCATCAGCTACAAAATGCATTTGTAGAACGGTATATAAGAGAACAGAATGCATTCGGGAGAACAAGTTGCGTAGTGGAAAGAATGTGGCCAAGCATAAGTGAACCTATGCCAGAGAAGTCGAGTTGACATGACGGAAAGACCAGGACAGCGGCAGCAGGACGGCGCAATTGCTTGCTTTCTACATCAGAATGGAATCCGCGGAATATAAACGTCGACGCGACGCTGTTTGTTTCAGCGTGAGGAGCAACAAGACGAAGTTGCCTCCAGCGGAATCTCCCATAAGAATCGGCTTGAAAACTAAACGAGGTTCCGAAGGACGCATTGAAGAGACGGCTTACAAACTTTGTGCTCTCGTGAAAGCTTGTAGTCGAGTCGCAAGCCGACTATAATCTTGTTATGCTGACTCTTGGCTGTTGATAGCATGTCAACCACTGCTTTCGCATTCGTGTCCGCTCAACACCACACAAAGCCGCCATCTTTGCCGTTGGTTATCGAGAGAGCTCTGGATAAACAGCAAGTTGACATTGCTAGCATCGTTCAAGCCATGTCCGTGCCAAATGCTTCAAACTTATCCGTCTGGAGCTGCTTTAGTTGTATCTTGAAGGTCAAGTTGCCCATGTGTGTAAAATATGAATTCATCTTCCTTGCTGATGCGATATCCGCCGAAGTCACGTGTACATTGGCTGTCCGAATGGACTCTCCATCAGTTTGAGGCTTTCCACCGAGGAGGCGTTAGATAACCGCGTAACAATCAAGTAAATAACGTAGACCACAGCTTGAAGACAAGAAAACGAGTAAGGTTCCTTGGCTTGTCGTCGGCTGCATCGCTTCGAAATGTCCATCCACCATCGCGATTCGGTCGACGATGGCTTCGGTTAGTCTATGAATGGATTAACAAGATGATTGATAGGCAAGGTACACAAACTAATCAATCTTGGGATCGTTATTCTTGCTTCGTCGTCTTGCATTCCTCAACGTTGCGTTGCAAACGTGGCTGCATTCTGTGGGCAAAACAAACCCTGTCAGGGTGAAGTGGTCGTCACGAGATAGTGCAAATTTCACTTCATATTTGTATACGCATAGTTTAAATCTATCTAATGCCCAGTACTGTATTGCCCGTTGGTTCTTCCATCTACATTCTCAGCGTATTTGATGTAAGTTCAATCGTTTCTTGCGAGATTCCCGACGTCTAGATGGGTTTTATGCATGCTTGGCCAAGAATGCAGCAATGACTTGACTGCCTGACAACGCCATGTCCCCATACAGATCTGTCATGATCGCGGTGTTGTGTGGAGCAAGCGGATTCTTGACTGCAGTCACATCGACTTGTTGCTCTTTCAAACGTTCGCAGAGAATGTCGATGTCATCTTCAAACACTTCTTTCCCGCCATAATGGATCAACATTGGACAGCAGCCTCGGAAATCGCCAAGAATTGGACTCACCTACGCAATTCAAGCCTCAGCATCTCCAACTACGAGCGGTCTTTCGTACCATGGGATCCTTCGCAGAGGCAGTTCCGATATAGGCGCGAGCACAATGGCTCAAGTTGTCCGCGCCAACAAAATCGGTGTCTCGATTCTTTGTGTACGAAGCAGCAATCGTCTCGTAGTCGAGTTGACACCACGGAGAGACCATAACGGCCGCAGCAGGACGGCGCAAATGCTTGTTCTCTACATCAAAATGAAATCTGTGGCGGGGAGAAGTCGACGCTACCTGGTTGTTTCAATGCGAGAAGAAGCGACAAGACCAAGTTGCCTCCTGCAGAATCTCCCACGAGAAGTATCGGCTTGGAAGATTGCGTCGTCAAGTACTCATACGCCGCCAATGCTTCATGGAGCTGGCTTGGAAACTTGTGCTCTGGCGCAAGCTTGTAGTCGAGTCCCAAACCAAGTAAAGTCTTATTGTGCTCAGCCTTGGCGGTCGAAAGTAAGCCAACAATTGCTTTTGCATTCATGTCCGCTCGACCCAACACAAAGCCGCCGCCTGTCTCTTTGATTATCGAGAGAGCGCTGGAGATTACCTACCGTGGATATACAGCACAATGGCATCACAAGCGTCGTCGTTCAAGCCATCTCCATACCAAATAGCTTCGAATTTATCCGTCTGGAGCGGCGGCCATGACGTCTTGGGCCCAAGAGAAGAAAGCGTCGTCATAATCTTCGTGGATGATGCAGGATCCGCCGACATCATGAATGCAAGGAACTTGGTCACAACTTCAGTCCGAATGGACCATCCGTCCACGAGCGGCTTTCCTCCGACGAGACGTTTGATGGGTGTCGTGATGGTCAGGTAGACAAGATAGCCCATCGCTTGGAGGAACGATAGCGAGTAAGGTTCTTTCGCTGTCGGCGGCGTTGCTTTGGAATGTCCGTCCGCCATGGCGCTTTGGTCTATCTGAGCGGTGGAAGATCTTGGAATGGCCGACGGGACGGTCGTCCTTCAAGTTAAAAGCCAGTGCAACATCGGAATGACTTGAAATGGAAGCTGGTTTACGCGTTGAACACGAGCCCCTCATACTCTACATCCTCTACTGCCCAGCTTCTCTCAGCGCTGTCAAGACCTTTCAGTGCGCACTTGTTATAGCTGCATCTTCGACGCGAGACCAATGTTGAGGCTATGCGTAGTACACTGTATAGGTAGAGACAAAAAACGTTCGAATAAGTTCTCTCTTGATCGTTTCAAAGGCCATACAGTTTGGCCATTCAGTTCATGCAAGTTCTCTGGAGCTTGCTTGAGCGTGAAATTGTTTTCCAATTCACACCTCCATGATAGCCAAGCAAACGTCGACGCCAGCGTCCTTACCACGACGCAGTGAGCAAGAAAGAGATTGCCGCGATTCATGAATTACAGTAGTGTATGTGCCAAACCTCCGCTCGAGTTATGAATTGATTCAATTGGACGTAATGTTGACCAATCAGGTCTGTTGACTTAAAGTGTCGCATGCACAACACATTTTGGAATCTTGGATGAACAGGGGACACCAGCAGCCATCATCAAAGCGCCGTCGAACTACCAAGAAGCAGAAAATAGGAGCAAGCGCGTCGGATGGCGATGATCTTGACTCATTGGCTACTGGGATATCGAACCTGCACGATATCAATGAAGATTCGAACGGGCAGTCGACAAAATCACAGGACAAATCCGCATGTGCTCTATTCCTTTCCTTCTATCGTGAAAATGTAGGCCCAGTTTCGTCTATCCACGACAAAATACTCCAAAAAATATCGTGTGTTCACATTGGCACCTTTTGTGATTTCATGGTAAAAAGTCAAAACATTGGATGGCAGACCTCGATGAACTACTTAAGTTCCATTCGCCGTCAACTTGAACAAATCCACAATGTACAAATATTTAAAGCTGACCCGCATTGGTATAAAGACACTCGAAAGCGAGTCACCCGAGCATATCTGCTTTCATGCATAAAAGGTAAATTGTCGATATACAGTAACTAGTTACACAATATGAGTAGACGGTACTAAACTAAGGGAGCATGCACCTCCAATGTCAAATGATGATTTGAAGCTGATCGGCCAAAGGCTATTCCAGAAAAATGACCTGAAGTCTTCAAAAGACCGTACACTATTAAATGCACAGTGGGTGGCAATCGGTAGAGCGTCCGACATTGGTGGAATCACCTACAACGATATTCAATGGATGGATGGTTTTGTTCTCAGTGACATTACTCGACGTAAAGTGTCCCGTCAACAAGCCCTTTCTATTTTTCCCTCTGCATTATTGTGGCAACAGGATCTTCTCCACAGACTTGGGACCCAGATAGTATGCGATCCATTCGAGGTTTCAGACAGAGTATTTTCACAAATCTCAACCCACGATGCTTCAGAGTTGAAGGTTGCTGCCTACATTAATCGTGTTATTAAGGTAAAGATGAGCAGTGTCGACTTCATTATACATTAAGACTAGGTTTTGTATGAAATTTCAGATGAGTATGAGCTCACGCCTCATCTCATATCTCATTCGGGCCGTCGTGGCTCTGCAATCGCTGCTTCAAGTAATCAGCACCTTAATTTGGCTGATATAGCACATCGTGGGCAGTGGAATCTCAACAGCTTTGCAACAATCATGGAGTATATTTGCGAGACAAGTCAATCAGATCAGAAGGTTGGTCGTGTCCTCAGTGGTTGGAAGGATCCAAATTTGTGTGTATATCCACCCTCTATTAAATGCATTATAGCAAACGCCACGGACAAATCTATGGTGAATGAATTGGTTGATTTGCTATTCGAATCGTCTATGAGCCGGCTACGCAAACGGTCTTTTGCTGAATCCATAACAGCGACTCTGTTGATGTACTTGAAGGAAACGATTGTCGCTTGTAAAGACCATATGCTTCACACTACGCTGATATCCGCTGGTCGGCGGGCCTTTTCAATATAACGTGATGATCATGTCCTCGATAAACTACTTCGATATGGTCAAACAATCCGCTCATCGTTCATCATGGACAATCTTACCCAATTCCCAGTCTCAATGATTCAAAACAATCTCACAGAAAGTCAGTTGTCTGCGAATTTTGTTGGGGCCAATACCTTTGGTGATACTCTCAAATCTCTGGTTGAAGGATATCGATGTATCATGCGTGAAATACAGGAAATGCGAGGCGAGATGGTTGACCTTGTTTCTTCCATCAATGACATCCGCTCATTCGTGTTGAATCATTCACGTCAAGCCGATATGTCTCCGATGATGCCATCCAACATAGAAATCTCAAGTCAAAGTTTATCGCAATTACCTACTCATAGATCTGTCGAGATCCAACAGCTGCGACGATGGCCACTTCGGCTACAATCACTGGCTGGTCTACCTTTGTCGTCTTTGATATATCAGTCCATTGGTGATCGATTAGATATGATACCTCATGAGAAAAACAACAAGTCGCAAGGCGAAGCCATCTTGGCAATCTCAATCGCTGCAAAATTTGAGCCAAAGCTGATCCAGCTTGATTCAATCTTTGGCGGACGAAAACCAGATGCACGGGAGCTCGAACAGTGGAGAGAAAGAGCTGCCAATGTCGAGATCGATGTATTAAAGTATATCACGACGCACAAACCAGCTTCGTCCCATCAACAACGGCGCCAGAGAAAGCACACTGGCTTCGTTCCGGCAATCGTACGCGTGTGGAGGACACTATTGCATAGCGAGGAGTAAGATATAATAGCAGAACGTAATACATCATACTTGATTTCTTGCTCTTGGTCGCGTCGCTGCCACAGAACCGTGCCTTCCAGCTTGACTCCTTCGATTCCAAACACGATGTGGTTGTTCCTCAAAATCATTTTTTGATTGGTTGCGCAGAATACAATTGTAGTACACATTATCCAATACAATTTTAACTCGTACGTGTATTTTACAATCCCGCGTGTGACGTATCACTTTGTGTTTGCTTCAGTATTAGCCTTCTGCGCAGCTTAAGCGCAGTTTAGTCATTACAGCTGTATACAATTAGTTTATTTAACGGATATGACGATGATTGATAGGCAATGTTTAGTCTACACAGACTAATCAATCTTGGGATCGTTATGCTTGATTCGTCGTCTTGCATGCCTCGACGTTGCGTTGCATACGTCGCTGCATTCTGCGGCTAAAGCAAACCCTGTCTAGGTGAAGTGGTGGTTACGAGAAAGGCCAAATTTCACTGCATATTTGTATACGCATAGTTTAAATCTATCTAATGTCCAGTACTGTATTGCCGTTGGTTGTTCCATCTACATTTTCAGCGTAATTGATGCAAGTTGAATCGTTTCTTGTGAGATTTCCGATGTCTGGATGGTTTTTATGCATGCTTGGCCAAGAATGCAGCGATGACTTGACCGCCTGACAATGCCATGTCTCCATAGAGTGCTGGCATCATCGGGGTGTCATGTGGAGCAAGGGGATTCTTAACCGCAGTCACGTCCACTTGTTGCTCCTTGAGTACTCCAACAAGAGCCTCAATGTCGTCTTGGAAGACTTCTTTACCACCTTAGTGAATCAAAATGGGACAACAGCCGCGAAAATCGCCGCGGATCGGGCTTACCTACGAAATTAACCTCCGTATACATAACCCTGGGGAAGGTTCGTCCTTACCAACGGATCTTTCACAGATGCAGATCCAACGTAACCACCAACGTGATGGCTCAATGTTCCCGCTGCAAGGTAATCGCTCTTCTGGTTCTTTGTGTACGATGGAGCGATGTTTGAAAAGTCGAGTTGACACCACGGAGACACTACGGCGGCTGCAGCAGGACTGCGCAAATGCTTGTTTTCTATACTCAAAGTGAGCCCCAATATAGGACAATGCAGTGCTACCTGGTAGTTTCAATGCAAGAAGAAGAGACAAGACCAAGTTGCCCCCTGCGGAATTCCCAAGGAGAAGAATGGGTTTGGAAGATCTCGTTGTCAAGTATTCATACGCAGCGAGCGCTTCATGGAGCTGGCTTGGGAATTTGGCTTCTGGTGCAAGCTTGTAGTCTAGTCCAAGCGCGACAAGGGTCTTGCCGTATTGAGTTTTGACGTTCGATACCATGCCAGTAATGGCTTCTGCATTTGTGTCCGCTCGACACAACACAAATGCCCCACCTGTGGAATAGGTTACTGAGCAACATTGTAGCCTGTGTACCATGAATATACAGCAAATTGGCGTCGCTAGCATCGTCCATGGCGTCTCCGTACCAAATAGCTTCGAATTTATCCGTCTTGAGCGGCGTCAGTCGTGTCTTGAGGGTCAAATTGCCAAGGTACGTAATATTGGAATTGACCTTCCGAGCCGATGTGATCTCCGCCGAGAACACGAGGGCGAGAAGTTTGGTGGCGATTTCAGTCCGAATAGACCATCCATCTACTGGTGGTTTTCCTCCCAGAAGGCGCTTGATTGGTGTCGTCACGATCCAGTAGAAGACGTAGCATAATGTTTGGAAAAACGAGAGTGGATAGAATTGTTGGTCTGGAATCGACTGCTTCGAACTGAAAGTTCCATCCACCATGTCGACGACGTACTTGAACAAATCACTTGACTGCGGCGGGTGAAATTTTGCAATGCTTTCGTCGGCTATCGTCGTGTCGGAGACGTTTCGTGCTCATTGTGTGCTGCAGTGTGGTCAAATCAAGTGATGGAATCATCGTGAGGAATCGAAGATAAAATAAACATAGTAAGTTTGTATGTGCATACTAAATATCATATAAATGGACTGTCCCGTATTTTTTTGGTGACCAACACGGAGCTGCCGTATCCTGTCGCGGGCGTGATGGTCTGACGTTGCAACACTGCATCGCATACAGCATCCAAACTCAACTCTTCAGCTCAGCGGTGAATGCCATCGATGTCATGGCTTGCCACACCAACTTGGCCACGACTAGGGAAACGATGGGAGGCCTATGCCGGCAATATTTCAAGTCCGTATAGACAAACACCAACAGACAAGATGAAATGTTATTCGATTCAGGCGACTAAAGTTGATGGAAGTTGCTTATGCATGCTTGGCCAGGAACGCAGCGATGACTTGACCGCCTGACAATGCCATGTCTCCAAAGAGTACTGGCATCATCGGGGTGTCATGTGGAGCAAGCGGATTCTTAACCGCAGTCACGTCCACTTGTTGCTCCTTGAGTACTCCAACAAGAGCCTCAATGTCGTCTTGGAAGACTTCTTTGCCACCGTAGTGAATCAAAATGGGACAACAGCCGCGAAAATCACCACAGATCGGGTTTACCTACGAAATAAATCCAAAGCATACACAACTCTGGTCGGCCAGCCGTACCAATGGATCTTTCACAGATGCAGATCCAACGTAGCCGCCAACGTAATGACTCAGTCTCCCCGCTCCGCAATAATCGCTCTTCTGGTTCTTTGTGTACGATGGAGCAACGTTTGAAAAGTCGAGTTGACACCACGGAGACACTGCGACAGCTGCAGCAGGACGGCGCAAATGCTTGTTTTCTATACTCAAAGTGAACACCAAGACAGGAATATGCAGTGCTACCTGGTAGTTTCAACGCAAGAAGAAGAGACAATACCAAGTTGCCTCCGGCCGAATCACCAAGTAGAAGAATGGGTTTGGAAGATCGCGTTGTCAAGTATTCATACGCAGCGAGAGCTTCGTGGAGCTGGCTTGGGAATTTGGCTTCTGGTGCTAGCTTGTAGTCAAGTCCAAGCGCGACGAGGGTCTTGCCGTATTGACTCTTGGCGTTCGATACCATGCCAACGACGCCTTGGGCATTGGTTTCGGCATGACACCACACAAAGCCACCACCTACATCGCTCAAGGTAAATAGAGATCGCTGCAATTTACCCACCGTGAATATACAGCATATTGACGTCGCTAGCATCGTTCAAGGCGTCTCCGAACCAAATGGCTTCGAATTTATCCGTCTTGAGCGGCGTCAGTCGTGTCTTGAGGGTCAAATTGCCAAGGTACGTAATATTGGAATTGACCTTCCGAGCCGATGTGATCTCCGCCGAGAACACGAGGGCGAGAAGTTTGGTGGCGATTTCAGTCCGAATAGACCATCCATCTACTGGAGGTTTTCCACAAGGCGCTTGATTAGCGTCGTCACGATCCAGCAGAGGACGTAGCATAATGTTTGGAAAAACGTGAGAGGATAGAAGTGCTGGACTGGAATCGACTGCTTCGTACTAAAAGTTCCATCCACCATATCGACGACGTACTTTGGCAATTGACTTGACCAAGGCTGTAAAAAATTTGCAATACCTTCGTTGGTTATGATTCTACATCACGACAACTTGTCCTGGCCAAAGTGTACACGCGCCATCGCTGCTATGCCGTGAACGTTCCGTGCTCGTCGTCGAAAGCATGAGTTTGGAATGGCAGATAAAAGCTTAATAGGGAGTTTGTACGTATATACTTTATATCAGTGGGTATCAGAGTTGCCACAAGTTCGTGACAACAAGTTAGAATCCTGAATGTGATTGGCTGAAATAGAGTTTCTTCAACTTGCCACATCCATTTCAACTTGCCAGGAATGGCTGACAAGACGGCAAGTAATAGTTTTCACAGGTTGCAACACACCCTTCGAACAAACTATATTTGACAGGATCATTGATGTGATTGGAAGTTTGATTTGGAACACACGAGCAAACACAAGCAAACGCATACAAACCTCGCAAGGAAGAACCGATGCCACCTCGCAGGGCCGACCAAACTAAGCCGAGGGTGGGCAATCAGCGTCAAGACGAGAAGTCAACGTCCAAACGTGTTCTGTGGACCAAAGATGCTGTTGCAGATGGCAAGACAAGTATGGATGTCATCATCAATTGGATATCGAATGAAACGAACTACAAACGATGGAAGGGAGGTGACAAAACGTGTGGATCAACAAAAGCGTCGCTGGCGTCAGAGATAGTGACATACTGTCCAGTCATGGAATACACCATCGCACGATCAAAGACGTAGTCCAAACGATTGGAGACATCGAAAGATCATACCGAACTGCTTCCGATTGGCTTGAAAATACACGTCAGGGTGTGGGGGATGAAGCCAGTGTAGAAAAGGAGGTAAAACGAATTTGTCCATACTTCTACATCTTAGATGATGTGATGCGAGATCGAGCATCCACTGTCCCACTATTGACAAGCGACAACATTGACGATAATGATGAGAGCGATGGCACACGAACGCCAGAGCAAAAAAAGATCTCGAATTCAGAGAAGAAAAGATCTGCCAATGTTGCTAAACTGAACGAATGGGTTGATATCAATTCCCGTGTGTACGACTTGAAACGTGACCAATTCCAATTTACTCGTGATGTTGAAAGTCGCAAGCTCGAAGTCAATATTCAACGAGAGGCGCGTCTAGCCGAAGAGACAAAGATCAACATACGACTGCTGACAATTCAAGCTGATGAAGCACAATGGAAATTTGAACACAGTCGAGAAATGGCGGAAGTTGCTGCCCGCATAAAGAAAATTGAAATACGGCGCGAGCTGAAGGAAAAGGGTTGGACAGACAGTGAAATTGATCAAGCATGTCCAATCTAAGTATTATACAGATTAAAACGGATACTGTGTGTCTACGAGAAGTTGCTCTAATACAGCGTTGCGTTTATTGATACCATTGAGTTCATCATTCTCTTCGATGGAAGGATCAGTGCTATTCAGTGGAAAACAAACACGGCACCCCCTCAAGTCTGCATTGCAGTTGCAATTATTTTGTAATTCAAGCCATTCTTCTGGAATATCGTCGTGCTCTGTTATGAGGATGTTGTGTAGGATGCAAGCAGCTAGAATTGTCCGAATGATTCGTGTCATAGCAGCCTTGCCATCCATAAGCTTTCTCATGTGCTTGAGATATTGGAATCGACCTTTCAACATACCTATGCAATGCTCGGCTTTCACACGACCCTTTCCAAGATACAAATTAAACCACGACTTGTGATGGTTCATTGCACGGTGCGGGTGACTCTTGAATGCTGAGATCAAACAAGGGCAAACCTTGTACGCTGAATCGCCAAGCAAATACTGGTTCGAGCTGAAATAATTCTGACTGAAATTGAAGAGCTTGCAATTTCGCCAGACTCGATTGTCATGAGTCGAGCCCGGCCAACCTGTATGGATATCACGAATGACGCCTCGATGATCACATACAATTTGAGCTGCAATGGCATAGCATCCCTTACGAGAGTAATAGTCCTCACCATGCAATGTTGGCTTAAATTCAAATGGGAAGAGGGTGCCATCAATAAAGCCTATGCAATGCTGAAAACCGCACAAGTCTCGTATCTTGAGAGAGATATCAAGGCTTCAGCTGGATTAGGCCATTGTATGCATGATTTTCTGAGACTTAGGATGGCTTTAGTCGTTCGAATGATAAACAAATTGATCGTTCCAGCTCCAACACCAAAAAAGGAGGCCAAGTGCTCGTTTGAAACAGCATTTCTATTGGTGCCCAAGAAGTATAAGAACACAAGCAAATGATGACGGACAGAGCTCTTTAGCTGCTTCCCAGTGGTGCTTGCAAACACAGGATCAAACTTGATAAGATCAACAATATGGTAGAACGAACGTCTTTCCAGACGAAAGAGCTTTCGAAATCGAGTTGCATTAACTTCAAAGAGAAAATGGTGAAATCTTGGGCTTTTGAAGCTATCATTGGAGCGCGAGGCAAAGTATCGTTGACACTCGATGGACTGCACAAAGGCAACAAGTTGCAAGTCGGCATCATCCTCGTCACTGTCGTCTTCGTCAAGCAACTCACGGCAGAGCCTCATACATCGCCGTCTTTCTAACACCTTGACTGCATGCCGGAGAATGATTTGACGCTCACTGATCTTGACCATGGGTGAAGAGCCGCAACTTGTTGTCTGAACTTGAAAGGGGTTTCAGAGTACAAGAATACTTAAAGCAACATGATTGGCTATTATTAGGACAAATCTTCAACTTGTTGCCGTGAACTTGTTGCAACTTTGACACCCACTATCATATCAATGGACTGTACTGTATTTGAGATACTGAAGCCATGTCAAAGATCGAACGCATCGCTTTCGCAGTTCGATGGAACTTTTCGATCACGTACGCGTGGCTTGCACTAGGCGTCATGTACAAGAGCGAGCAATCCAGTTGTGCCTGCAGCTGAAAGACTGCACAGCCACGAAAACGGGCTCGTTACAAAGTTTCCTCCGGCGAGCACGATGGCACCTCAAGGACGGATTACACGAGCGTTTTCAATTGCAACCCAATCGGGGGTCTGTTACTTTTTGAAGATACCGTCATAGCATCTTAGAGTCCAAGCATCAAATCGTTGATAATACTGCGACTGTTTTCGCTCCGAAAGAACGCATTGGTTCGAGGATATGTTGGGTTAAAGCTGTCCTCTTGTTATCGCAACGAACTAAAAGTCTCAACTTCAAACTACACAGCCGTCTTGCGATTTGGCTGCACAATTACACCACTCGTCTACCGCGGTAGATGAATTGAAGTGTTCGTCATATAGGTTCATTTGTTGCATGCGAGCAAACTCGACGCAAATACACTTACGTCTTGTTCGCTTATTGTACCTTGACGCTACCTACCAAATTTTCGTAAGATTGGCCAAGACCACAGGGATGAATTGACTGTATAGGGCTGCCATGTTTCCACAAATTAGCATAAGTGGCGCCAATGGATTCTTGACAATCGTCACATGGATTTGTGGCTCATTCCATCGGTCGTGGAGAGTATGGATTCGTCGTCAAACACTTCTTTGCCGCCGTCGTGGATCAAAATAAAGCAACAACCACGTAAACCTCCATGGATTGGGCTTCCTCCACATGTAACCATTACCTCGGGAACATTTTGTGCTGGTTGTTCACTTCCTGATGGTTTGTTGGAAAAAGTGCAGATAAAATATTTCTAGGATTTTGTATGCACATACTTTAATCCATATTAATTCACTGGACCGTATTCGTCCGTCGACTTTGCTTTGTGAAAATGGCCACGTTAGACTTGTCTCGTCGAATTGAAACCTTGGCGGCCTGAATTGTTCTCGTACAGCGTGCGCTAAGGAGCGTTGGCGTTGGCGACGCCATTGCTCGTGTGACATCATTGCCGGTGAGATATCGCAACTGGTCTACTGGTTTGGACATGATGCGGGGGCTATTTTTATCCAACGTTCGTTGGAATTCGGTCGATGTTGGCAGATTGAAATCCATCGAGCAACAACACTAAAAGCGCTGCGTCGCTCATGGATTCGTCGTGAAAGAGCAGTTCAATCGATACCTTTGTCCAAACGACCCGTGTCTTTGTGCCAGCGCCAGGGTTGGCAAAAGTATTTTTTAAATGTATTTTTTCATTTATAATTTTTAAAAAATACAACCAATGTCAACATGTATTTTATTAGATTTTATTCCTTTCCTCAAATTGACACGATTTCCTCGGTGTAGACCTCAAGTTTGATTCCAAAATGCTCCACCTTGAGCATACGCTTCACAATGGCATGCTGGTGTACAAGCATGTAGTCTCCTATCATGTTATTCTTGAGAATACCAACGTCAATTATAGCAATTATAGCTGTATCACCGACAATTGTATCGCCCAATCAATGAACAGATCCGACAAAACTTGTCGGTTAGCCAATCAGATTACAGGATTCTTGTTGTATAAATCGGATATGTATACCCCTTCGTTGGCTGACAGAATGATGTAAGTTTGCATCATTTTCGCAATACAAAAATCAAATACAAAATATATTTAGTGTGAAGCTCTGTCGAGCTGACAGAAGTCCAACCTCTGGCATTGGCGTGTCGAGCATACTTGTTCGTGTTCTACGACGATCGTTTCGACATCATAGTACGTCAGCGCCAAGTGAAAGACGTTTCATGGTGTCAGTGTTTGAAGTCGAAGGCTTTGAGGAAGTCTAGTGTATGGAGTGTGCTCGGAGAACATGTGAGTATGGAGTGTAGGAAAGGAAGTCTTAGCGGGTGGATGAGTTAGAGGCACGGTGGCGACAGATCTTGCGTTGATGCAGCACCATCGCTTGATGCGGTCATTCTCATGTGAAGCAGTAGTTTGGTGGCATTCACAACTTCGACATCGACGTCTTCGTCCTCTTCCAGCGGCGCTCATATCCTGTCGGCACCATACATTGTATGCCAGTAACTCGGGACAGACTGACTCGATTTCAGTCGTTTAAAGCTTGTTTAACAGCGGATACAATGGACAGATGCAAACGGGCCGTTATTTGGTGTAACTCACTCTATTTTTGATGTTATGGTGCTTCAAAGCTCGAAATATCATTAAATGATGCAAATTTGCATCAGCCGCCAACGAAGGGATAGTTTTTTTAAGTCACTTTATGTTACACGTGTATCGTATGATTAATCTTATCATCCGAAATTTCAACTGACATAGAGTTAAGACAAAGCATTCAATCCATTTTCCAATTTATTTTATCTCTGCCTCATGGTCATGGACCAGCCATAGAGTTGGTCCACTATCAGCCTTTATCCTTGTTGCCTCAAGTGCTTCATCTATCTGAACGGGGATTTTCCCTGGAAGGTTTTATTCACTCAAACTTGCGCAGCCGCCTCAGCCACGACAAAGTTGAGAAGCTTGTTTACATCAAATCCAATTACAATACTTTCAAGGAAGTTTCCTCTGAGATTAGCGATGCTGAAGACTCAGAAAACGATTACATGATGGCAATGCACGCTTAGAGTAAATTTAGTACATTTTCATACAATTAAATACAAGTTTTTTTTGTACTTTTTAAAAAAGAAAAAGGATAAAAAAATTGGTGTTTTTTTTTGTATTTTGCCAACCCTGGCCCAGCGCACTTTGCCAACCATATCTTCACCGTCTACACGATTACCATCACAGACCCATGGAATGATCGCTGGTGGTCTATCCACAAGCGCTTTTCAGACTTCTATCGCTTCCGCAGGGCACTCCAAACGGCAGTATCGAAGCAGCCAGCCATGAACTCTCAATGGCACAAACACTTGGTTGCCTTCTTAAGCCTGCCATTCCCACAGAAACGACTTGATGCTGACAAGGAATCCGTGCGGCAAGAACGAGCCAAGCTCTTTCAACGATTCATCCATGACCTTGTGGACTTCTACACGAATGTTGCGTCGTCTATAGATGGTTTATCTCCCGCCGTGAGTCGCAAGGAAGTCAAGATGATCACCTTGGTCGAATCGTTCCTGGAGGTTCCATCAGTCCGCGCTCCCTTGCTTCCACAACTCTTTCAAGACACTTGTACGATATGTTTGAACGATTTAAACGTCTCCACGGCTGTGCTACCGTGCGGCCACTGCTTCCATCGGGATTGCGTGCGTACGTGGATCGGCAATGTTCGAAAATGCCCATTGTGCCGACAAAGTACTAGCAGCGTCACAAAGGACGGTATCGTCATTCCGCTCGTCTTGTCAAGATCTGCCGCAAGCGTTCCTACAACGACGCCGACGTCAAGAGCTCTTCTCCACACTGGCTAGCCCTGGAAGCCGCCAACGTCCATTAGCTAAGCAGCAAGAGCTAGCTGCGGTTTCGTCTACGAGTCGAGCAGATCCTCTGGAATGCTCGTAGTTCCGGGCATGAAGACATCGTACGACCACGCCACGCCGAGTAATCCAGACGTCAATAACGAAACACTCTTTGGATTATTTATCACTGAGAGTTTCAAGGAGCAGACAACAAAGCTGTACAGTAGCTGGTGTTTCCCCCCAGTCGCTCGGAGGTCGTACAGGCAGCGGCTTATCGACGCAGCCGATCTTCGAACTGTAGTTGGTTGTCCTCTTACGGTACTTGTGGTAGTATCAGAGCTGAATGATATTTTTGTCTCGTCGTCCGTCTCAAGGAAATGCACAAAAGTTGACGCCTGCTCCGTTCTCAAAGAGCAAACCCGCTGCTCCGTGGAAAGCAACCAAGCAATCCTTCGAATCGGCTGGAAATTCCAATCTACGCCCTGAGCCACCATGCAATTCCTCATGTTGTGGAGAATGAAGACCGGCATGGACCGAGTAAATAGCATGCACCCATGTCTGTCCATGGCGGTCATGTCGACTTGATTCGATGCTGATATCATCCAAACTCTCGAAAGACGTCATGGGCAAGCAAGTGCAGTAAGTGGTCCTGCTAATACCACGGACCATCTGATCCACATATGAACTTCCTTTCTCGACGATTACTCCATCGCCAACAACTGCTTTAAGGCAGGCGTGATGTGACATGATGATGGAACGCATTCAACATGAATTTCTTTCGCCATTGCGCTGTCTATGAGCTCTTGGTCTCCTCTGGAACTCTTCCTCTGAGCTACAAAGTCACAAAGTGGACGTCAATTCTTCCGTCGTCTGCACAAATTGTTGGTCGAATGCCAGCCTTCCGATTTTGACTCCAGCTGTCGCAGCGATCGTTACCTCTGGGTAGTCCTCGTGGCTTCTTGCTTGAAGTCCTGAAAAGACGAGAGTGCCTTCCAGTGACATCTAAAGTGGATGATTTCGTTGATCTGGCATGAAACCAACTTGAATCAAGAATTCAAAACCAAACGCAACGTTCCCCCCCTCAGCTATTCGGTCGCAAACGCAAGAACAAAGTGCGGTAAACGCACAAACAACTGCAAATAATCTCACGCAGTGACCATCCGACGTGGGACACGTTGGCTTAGCCAACGCACACGTTGCTTTTGGACAATTTTTTCAAAGATCTGAGGCACGTTCGTGGTGCTTTTTATGAGATTGGCCTTGACAGAGCAAAGGCAGAGCGCTAGAAGCTCAAGTCGACCGCCCCCGTACCGCCATCAAGGGCACTAGCTTGAGGTTTGAAGTAATTCATTATAAATTTAACAACTTGTCAAGAGGAGGATGTAATGAGACCGATGAGGTTTTGAAAAATGTACTCGTCTTCCGGCGACCAGGAGCTTAGTGGATCGTGATTGTCTTCGAATTTGACGCTCCATGACACTTCAGAGGAGGCGTCCGAGTCGTCGCACGACGTTGTGTCGGAAAGATCGTTGCCGAGTTTGGGCTGGACGGAATGTGGCCGATTGTGTGATGTAGCGAGCTGCATGGCTTGCAAGCGTTTGGCTTTGCGGATTTTGTTGTCGGATTTGTTCTGGATGCGGTTGTGCCGCAGTCGATGTTCTTCGCAGAGTGTGTGGATCTCGCCGTTGAATTTGAGCGTGCGTTCGTTGGGGCATTTGCCCGACTTGTACTTGCACTGGCCTCGGTATTTGTACGCCGCTTCGTTCAAGACCACGGTAAAGCTGGATCGATACGGGCGTTTCCGTGGCGTCGACGTCGGCTCTGGCAGCGTCAATGGCGCAAAGACTGGCGACGAGTACATGGTGAAGGTCGATGCAAATTGAAAATGAACTTGGAAGCGGCGCAAACACTTGCAAAATGGAGATTTTCGAGTGCAGGCGGCCTAATTCAAGGCATTTTTGTAAAATTCAGTCATTTTCGGATCTTTTTGGACTTTTTATATACAAATTTCAAGTATAAATCAGTTCGTCGAATTTAACATGGATTTTGGCCTTGGGGTGTCCACTGCCAGCTTCAAACACCAGCAAAGCCACAGATCTCGACTTGAAAACTTGCGCAGAGATAGAAAAGAGGCTGGCTTTGAAGAGATCAATGGATAGAACGCAAGGCGAGGATGGCGAATTGGTCCTTGTCTATGCTATGGAGTGTGCAAGGGCTGTACAATCCTGAGAACATGTGCTGGGGAAAATGGTCAGCTGCTGAGCCGGGAGCCTCCTGGTGTCATTGTTACATCGTATTTGCCGCCACAATCACTGCCGTGATCACCAAAAATCCGTGAAAACGAGAGGCATGGGTGCCTCCTATGCGATAGCCTATGCAGAAAAAAGCAAGCTGTTGGAAAATTTGACTATGTGGAAAGATAGACAGCCTGGATGTGTGTGTGTCCCCCCTGGCTTGGCAATTCACGAGAAATTGCAATTGATTGGGCTGCCTGAGAGGAGCGACATGCAGTGGTAAAAGTCCCACGAAGGATGTTCCACTCGGTCAAGTGTCTCGTTGAGTGATGGCATCTGGCGAAGTGGCCGACACAACATCGTCCAACTCCAAGGCAAATGAAGCAATATTTGTAAACCGCAGACTGGAACCAGAACGAGTAGCCCATACAGCAAACGCTCCGCCCTGAGATTCGCCACCATGCTTAGAGATATACTCAACGACTGCGAAGCCATCATCGCACTTCGTCGGCGGTCGTCAAAGTACCAGGCGGGGACGTTGTTCCAATATCTCAAAATAGCAAATTTTATCACGAAAAAATACATTCGGAACAATCTCAATAACTTTGTAGAAATTTTATCTTGATTAAATTATGTAGAAATAGAAAATTCTAGTCACATTCCAATTTATCGTATTTGAAGGTATATTGCTCTTGCATTCGCTTTTCAATTTCGATGTTTGCTTGGACGACAGAACGATAAATGCAGTCTTCATGAAGAATTGAATCAAGTGTGCATGAAGTTTGCCCACAACTTCTAATTTCCCTAGAGTGAAGAATACCAAACCAATCTTATCTTTATAAAATTTTATGCTGCGAATTAAATACAACTCGTTTGTATTAAAAAATACAGGTAATTAATTCTATTTCAAATTGACTCTATGGTGGAATTCTTCCGCGATGAAGCTCTGTAATGGTCCACAGCTCTCTCGATGACTATATAGTACACGGCTTTCCAAGAACAATGAAATTTCACGGCGACGTTTACAAGGCCCCTGTTGACATTAAAATTGAGGTTGTTGAATTTGTGTTTTTTATATATAAATTTTGACAATGTCAAATTTGACATTGACACGTTTGTCATCTGATCCTAGACGAGCCGCTCTTCGACTTGACAACTCACTCGTCTCTGTACGATGATCGTGTTCGATGACCAGATCGCCGAGGCGAATGACGAGGTGAAGGTTCTCATTGAAGCCCACTTTTGAAAATGAGATCGCACTTGTCTTGGGCTTATTCAACTTGCTACAATCATACAACGCTGTCAAGCTTCAAGTGCTGGAAAGACAATCGTGTCCTCGTCAGGTTCTTCCTGGACAGTCAATCTGGTGCAATTCGTAGAGTTGCTAGGCGTGACCGTCGTTGACACGCCAAGGGTCGGTGGAGTTGCCGTTGTGCTAGTTGGGGTCGAAGCTGGTCGAGGTGTCGTCGTAGTTGCGTTGGCGCTGGAGTTGGTAGTCGAAAGAGGTGGTTCAAGAGCATCGGAAAGCATTGTGAATGCGTTGACGATACCACCACCGACGACGTTGTTGGGGTATTTGGAATCCAAGAGGCCGCCGCAATTGAGATTCGCTGGCGTGGCTTGAGATGCACTGGACGTCAAAGCCCCAGACACATCTTGGAAAGTGGCATTGGGATGCGCAGACAGGTACAATGCAACACTTCCTGCTGCGAACGCAGCCGATAGCGCTGGACTACTTGATATGGCCCATCCGTTGTCGCTTCGAAAATCAGCAGAGAGCACGCTGACGCCAGGAGCTGCAATGTCAGGCTTGACGCGGAGATCGGCGGTCGGTCCAAGACTCACAAATGCGTCGACAAGATCGTTGCTATCGGTAGGAACGGTCGTCAATGCCAATGGAGACGCACCAGGACCAAATAGCGTGCCGCACTGCGCCTGGCCTGATCCCTTACTGTCTTGACGGTTGCTGCTAAATATTGGCACAACGCCAGCCGCACGCCAGGCGACCAGCACAGGGTCGAACCAACCTTCTGGGGCTGTAGCCGGGCTCTCCCAGCCATTGTGAATTACATGAGGCGCTTCATCACACTTTGGGGAAGTTCCATCGGGCGCTGACGGGCACAGAAGGAACTGCGAGCAGGCTATAAGAGCAGCCTCGGTGCAGACGCCATGCAAGCAAGCTGCACATGATGACCAAGTTGCATCTGGGGCGACACCACGAGAACCCGTTGCAATCGCACCTGTGGCAGTGCCTTGGCCATCGTAGTCAATCGGCAAAACACTTTTTCCAACGGCGTCAAACCAACCGTAGTTCTTACGGTGGGTTGCCGCTAGCGATATGTGCGTTCCACGGACCCCGGAATCAATGCTCCCAACAATAATTCCAGCGCCGCGAATTCCAGAATCCCAGGCCCGGACAGCGCCTACGCGAGTCAATGCCCACGATGAGTTTGCTGGTGGGTTGACAAGTGGAACCGAGGCTTTTGGAACGAGTGAGGTGGCTTGTACTGGGAGACGAATGCGCTCGACGTTGGCATCTTTCGAAATTTCATCCACAAGAGTTTGCGATGCATTGACAAGGTGCAATCGGTTGGTCACAAAGAAGGACTGGACGCGGAGATATGGATTCTTGGTCATCGCCGCCACAACAGTCTCCAAGACTCGCGCTTGGCTTTGCTTTGCGAATGCTTTCAACGTTGTTGTAACATTTTGCAGCCGAACCGATCGTGTCATGGCCGCCAGGCTCGCATCGTCAAAGACAACCGAGTTTGTAAATTCCACGACAACATTCGTGGTGTTTTCGGCCTTGAGCTTTGTTGTCAAGGAAGGAGAGATCTTGCTGGCCGTCGCAAAGATCGCGACGCACAAGAGCGAGACAAATCCCATGGTCAATCGCAATATGCCAATGAGAAGAGTTCAGTGCTTCAAGAGTGTGGACTTGTCAAAAATAAAGAAATAATGAAAAAATATATCAATTTTCATTAAAATATGCAGCTTAAACTTCAAAATTGTATTCGAAAATAATTTTTGTCAATAAAAATTCCAAAATTCACCGTTGAAGAATTTGCTACCGTTGCATCTTCACCTGGCTCAAGTTCATGTAAATTTCGCGCACGGCCACATGAAACGGGGATGCGACTGCGTTTGAAAGACATCGAGGAGCTTTTTATATGGTAGATGGAGGGATAAATTGGTTGGAGGGGTTTCAAGCTGTGTAGATGGGATAGAAATCATTTTGGGGATTGCAATGTTGCAGTCTTCAATGGCGATTTTATTGTTCGTTTAATTTCGTCGTCGTTGCAAACGAAATTCGATAAGAATAAGCTTGCCTATGCTGTATGGGATGATTGGTAGCCCTCGGGCGGCGTTAATTCACTCGAAGGCCACTACACTATCTATTTCTTCTTGCTGCTCATCGCGCATGTTGCCGTTTTGGCATGCTTGGAATATCATGTCCTGATGCAATCCTCTCGAAAGACCACTCAATGCAATAATATATTAAATATCATAGGTTATTTATTACTCTGGAGTAAAAATTTGTTTTTAGTGCATAAAACCCATATAGTCCAATAAATTTATAAAAGATATAATTTTTTAGAGTATATATTGTGACCTTTGAGCATTGCGCGATGGATTTGGTCCTCGTGAGTTCCATGGCCATGCGTCGTTGCAAGATGGCTATATGAGAGAGGCTGTCGGGCAGCATCAGTTCTTTGACCTTGGGAAGAGTTTCACTCGCATCTAACCCAAAGGCAATCTACCTTCGTCAGCCCCATCTGAACTTCGTGCTATGGCCTCCACGCAGTGAATCGCACTTCGGGTCTCCAGCAACATCAAGATGGAACGCTCCGATTGATCAATGAACGAGTCGTGCGTAGAGTATTTTCTTCACACATTAGATGCAACTACAACTTTTTCAACTGCGTCGCGCTACAATCGCGTGGCACAATGAGAACCATTTATCGTCTTCGGCTGCTTGTGGTGGCATTGACGGGAGTGCTGGGGACACCACTTCGAGGCTTCTTGACGCGGCGCTTGTATACAGCAATACGATCATCGACCTTAATACCCCATTGAAGATGTTCGGCACGGACAGAAGCGTCCAAAAAGTCGTTCAGCTTGTGCACTCGTTCCAAGACGGTCTTCTCGGTCAAGTTGCCCATGATGTGTCGCTTGGGAAGTTCAGGAATATCCTTCTTCTTGTAGCCAGCCTCCTTTTGGAGACGATCGCACAGAGCACGGAACGTTGAGTATCGCTTCCAACAGTAGACTGTGCCGTAGTTGGTCGTTTGGATTTCCAATTGGTACTGGACAAACTTTTGGCTTCCTCGCGTCACGATCTTGCTGTTGACAATGCGAGCAGACTTCATCGTGATTTCTTCAGGGATCGGCAGCGCCGCATCGACGACGACATCGTGCGATTCGCGTTCTTCACGATGGCGCACAACATCACGGATCTGAAGGTAGGCTTTGGCAGGAGTCGTATCGTCGTGGTCTTCGCGGACGTTCAAGTTCGTCACGGCGTAGCAGCCAAGATGAGGATCCAAGCCGATGATTTCACCAGTGCCGAATGGCGTGTCAACCAACGTACGTGGAGAGAGAATGCGTTCGCCGTCGACGACGAGTTCATCAGGATAGACTTCAAGCACCTCTTCGGGCTTGCCGTAGTGTTCGATTGCGACAGAGTAGACTTCGGCTTCTCGATCGTAGAAGAGGACGCGACCACGACCGTGCTCAGTCACGACCACAGGGACATCCTTCGCAAGGGACTCCTCATACTTGGCTTGCTTTTCAGCTTGGCGAGCCATTTCAGCTTCGAGGGCAGCCTTCTCAGCCAACGCACGGGCTTTAGCCAATTCACGCTCTTCAGCTTCACGCTCAAGAGCAGCAGCTTCATCAAGAACTGCTTGGTGAGCGGCTTCCGTAGAAGCAACGGCAGCCGCGGCCGCAGCGGCAGCGGCATCTTCATCAGCATGATCCTTGGTATCAGCAGATGCCGATGCAGCATCCGAGTCAATAGCACCTGCATCAGCTTGGGTGTTGCCTCCAGCTGGGCTGACAGCATCCACAGCGGCGTCAGCAGCAGCGTGACCTTGTTCGGTGGCGATAGATTCACTAGCATCAGCAGTGGTGGCAGCAGCAGAGGTGGCAGCAGCAGAGGTGGCAGCAGCGGCAGCAGCGGCGGCGGCGGCAGCAGCAGCAACAGCTTCGGCTTCTTCGCGCTCTCGAGCTTCACGGGCTTCTCGTTCGCGGCGCCTAGCTACAATTGAGCAAAAAATTCTACAATGAACAAATGTACTCTTCCTCGAGTTTGGCCAAGCGGGCAGCTTCAGCTTCGCGAGCAGCTTGTTCTTCGGCAAGAGCGGCAGCGTCGCGTTCACGCTTGAGTCGACGAGTTTCCTCGACCTTAGCATCGAACGCTATTCTTTCTTGCTCTTCGCGAAGTCGTTCTTCGGCACTCATTTCCGCAAGACGTTCTGCTTCCTTCTTTTCCGCATCACGCTTGGCCAACTCGACCATGTAGTTGATACCGTACTAATGAGAGACATCGGTGAATTTCACGACTGACACGCGTGGATAATGATTACCTTTTTGATCAGTTGGCGCACTGCGAAGGAGCGGCCGACCGACTGGACTTTGACAGCATTCCTGTGTACGATTTCCATCGTCTTGGGGCGGTGGAGGTACCAATACTTGACGACTCCCTTGTTCGAGAAAATGGTTTCCAAGTCAAGCGGCGTCAAGTGATTTTCCGAGGACTGAACAGACTTGTGCACAGCAGCGTCGCGGTGAAGAGCTTCATGGTCCGTCGCGACATGGCTCTTGCCATGGTCATTCGACTTAGGCGCCTTAGAATAGCTGGAGTACATGTCAGAGACAGTAAGGTTATGTCGCTCGCCTCTGCCCTCTCCCCTCTCTTGATTTCTGCAGGGAAAAGTTGAATCGCGTATCCGGACGTTTCTATTTATAAGGACACACCCACTACAAATTCCAAGTCACTTCCCATCACATATCCGGATAACTAAATGTGTAATTCAGTGAGTTACGATCGAATCGCATCTTACGCAACCTCAGGATTGCATTGTTACGCTCGCTGCTTACAGAATGAACGCCGAGTGTAGAAATGCTCACCGTGTGTCTCGACGAGGGATCATCCGCATGGGTTCCGCGGAGACAAACGCACCGTGCTGGCGTTGCGAAATCGTTCCGTGTCTGTTGAAACTGGCAATTTTGAATTGAAATCATGGTTTAAAATAGTTTTAAATAAACAATCCACGTTTAAAATACGTTTTAAACGGTATCAGTTTATCTGTGTGTGTTTGTTAACATGTGAGATACGCATATCATTGGTCGATCCATGGCGTCTTGCCAATTACCCTATAAACTAATAATTGTATATAATTGATATATCACTTTTGTATTGATTTTCATAATACTTGTTAAATTTTATGACTAGGTTATCGTTGATTGATTTCCCCTTTCCTCATAAGAGTATATTGACGGCGACAGCTTAGCAAGCGGGGAGATACTGCAGAATTGCTAAGGTATAACCTTTAACAGGAGGGACAATACAGCGATCTCGTGCTCCTATAAGGGGGCTTCTCCCCCGCCCCCCAGAGTCGCGGCGCAAATGTCACCAAAGCTTCAAGTTCGCAATGAATTATACCTGGCTAAAGGTCGATGTTGACCACAGAACTAGCAGCCCTTCGTTGGAATACAATCCCGAGTTAGATTTCGAAAACTTCGTGGTGCACTTCGTATTTTGCCTTGCCTTGGAACTCTTCGTCGATTGCCTGTCGCAACGTCTTTGGTCCAGAGACATAGACACTGACGGGGCCATGAGCTGCAATACCAACCTCTCGGCCGAAGTCTGCCCATACAATTCGATGGAATTGCACGTTGAATGACGAGATAAATGTTGCTGCGTCCGTGTCTTTGATTTCTGGGATGCCTCCATCAGAATCGCGCTTGGCAGGCGTTGAGGAGGGCTTGATGTAGGTAACAATCAATGCAACATAGCATCCGACAACCACCACACAAAACTCAATCATTCGCTGGAGTGGCCACAAGTTGCCTCGTGTTGTCGCTGCCGTCAGCTTGTTGCCGTACTTAATCACCGCGAGGAGGCCACTGCTGACTCCAAAGGCCAACACCACCACCCAAAAGCGCTGCGTTGTGCTCACGATGGTGTATGGTCTCGGCTCGGTGGCGATCTTTGGGTGCACAAAAGTCAATGAATCCTCCGTCACGTTGACTGTAGATTGCTCCTGGGTTACGTGAAGGCGTAGATTGAGTCGGCCACCCGTCGACGTCGCCAAGTCTCGGATATTCTCGAGCCACGAGTGGAACTGCAGCAGCATTGTGGATCGGCGGACGTGCCAGATGAACCAAATATTCTGCTTTGGATTGGACCGAAGGACGTGCACGAGCTGGCCCATGAGTGGAGTGACGCCAATGCCACCGGCAACAAACACAACATCAGAGTGCCTTGGAGGGATCAAAGGGGCGGAGAGCCTGTAGCCGCCGTCCATGTAGATAATCGGATGCACTTGGTCTCGTTGGCATTGGCCAACATATTGATAGAGACCATTCGTCCACTTGCCGAGATTTCGTACGTAGAGAGTGAGCAAGCCCGGGGTGTGCAGTGGGGAGGAAGCAATGCTAAAAGGATGCCACTGCGTGGTTGAGAGAGCTGGAACATTGAGCCACACGGCATCACCAGGGATGTAACCTGAAGCGCACTGCAGTGTGAGCTCGACGACTGAATCTGGCAGTGCAATTGCACGCTGAACGGTGACTGGAGTTGAGCTTGTGGCCGTGGAGAACATTTTATTGAGGATGTAGATCACCATGGAAGCGTAGATCCAGTCGATGATCGGACCGTAATGCATGACAGCCAAGAGAGCAGCTGGAATTGCCAAGTAGTGAGCTGTGCGGAATACCACAAAGTACTTGCGGCGGATGATTGGGAGCGCCGTGAAAGCCATGATCAACATGCAAGCGTAAGCCAGCATGCCGAAGAAATTGGCCCATGGATGCAGTCCTTCTTTGCCAATGTTGCACGACGTGCAGAGGACAAAGTCGCTCAGCTTGTTTGTGATTGAATAGATGACGACAAAGAGAGTCGCATGGGCAGCAAAGATCAAGACTGTAGCAACAGCGAGCCAGCGGTGGTATTTGACCGCTCGGGCAAATGGAATGTTGAGCCATTCCATCCAAAAGCAATGGCGAGATGCAGGAAGTGCAAGGAGAACCTAAAGACGTCGTTGAATCAACTCCTCGAACGAGCAATTGCTTTGCTTACCAAGTTAAAAAGTCCATTGTAGCTGATGGCAAACGCGCCATTCTTGACAAAGTCCTTGGTGGTTGTTTTCTTTGGATTGTACTGACGATCCATCTGGTAGTAGAAAATGAGGACGTGGCCGAGACTCATGATCGCCACAAAGAGCATTTCTCCATAGCTGACGTCCATGAAGCGCATGAGGAGCGTGGGTTTGCGGTGCAAAAAGTGAGCGACGGGGGTTCCAAACGGGGCAGATTTCGATCGCACGACAAGAAAGACGAGCAAACCAACAAACGTCGGCACGGTCGACCAGAGGAAGAAGTACGTCGGGACTGTCATTTCGGTGTGCCCTGTTCCCTTGCCCTTGACACCCCACCAAGTCGCAAACGTGGGCGCAAAATAGGTCGTGTAGAACGGCATGGAAAACATAAACGGCGTCCACACCACCACGAGGAAGCAAAGGCCAACAAACCAGTGCCCTACGATCCATCCATAGAGGGAAATCGGGGCGGTGGCATCAGAGTTGACCGGAGTCGCGGTGGCATCAAGACGATTTGACATGCTTAATGCAATCACGCAAGTGAGCTCTCTGCACGAGGCCTGCCATGCTGCTTCCTCACGAATCCATAACGGCTTTTGGGGAAGTTTCGCCGCGGGAATAAGACAGTAAGCGTTTCTAATCGGAGTAAGCAACAGGAAGCGTTTCGCATGATTCTTGTTGGTTTGGAGCACGTGGCATGATGGAGCTCATCACATGGACAACCCTCCGATTGGCGGTAGTCTTACCAATTGGACAAGGTGGAAACAAACTAAGGATCTCATGAATGGAATCTAGAATCACATCAGAGCGGCGAAGTGTTGAACATGATCCGACCTTGTCAACGCTGGCTGTGGGCCTTGCCGACTGCATCGGTGTATCTGGCTACGAGGGGGGGAGGGGTAGCGCGACGATTTGTTTATCTAAAACTTTACGCTTGTCGTTTCTTCATTTCGTGGAATCTCATGGCGTGATAGAAAAGCAAGGGGGCAATTCATCGAGTCTTCAACTTTATGTTCCCCCTCGTTGTGAAACCGATATTCGGTCTAAACTTCCAAACACTTCAGATGATCTACCAGTAACCTAAACCAGGGTTCAACAACACAAGAAGAGGATATTTTTCACCTCTTGGGGAGATGGAACGATGGGGCAAAGGCACAAGGCGCGAAATCCCTTGCCCCCCCCCAACTTTGCAAGCAATAACCCCTTCACCCCGCATCTCAGTAAACCCTGCACCACTCAACCACCGCACCCCTTGATTTAAATAATTCTTCATTTATTAATAACCAATCAGACAACCAACAAACGAGTTCAACATCCATCCGCCATGACCGACAAGACGGACCAAGGCGCGATGCAGCAGCTCATGGCTGCTTACTGCGCGACAGACGACAAAATCGCGTGTCTCCCATCGAAGCGGCACTTTGTAATTGGCATGGAGCTGAATGAAAAGCTTGTCGGCGCTGGGATGGTGCATTTGCGAGTGTTTCAAGGCGAGGTGTCGATTTTGGGCTACAATGTGCCGCGAGGGATCTACTTTGACTTGTTCTCCCCGCGCTGGTCGAATCTCATGGCAATTCAAGCGTCTGATACGTCTACGGCGCCCTTTCAAGCACCATGCTCGAATTTGACAGTGAAGCGATGGAAATTGACCCACAACGACCCAATCGATCCAACAGATGAAGCTGCGGCAGATACACTTGCACAAGAGATTGCGATGCGATTCCCAATTGTCTTGGTATTGCGCGCAATGCATCTCACGTACGGCAACTTGTCGTCTTACTTTGATGCAACAGCTCTATCTGACGCTCTTCCTGGCTTCAGAATCATCCGCCACAAAGAGGTAAATGTGGAAAAGCTCAAGTCCAAGAAGCTCAAGACGGCAAGTGATGCGCACACCGATGCGTTGACTGTCTTTTCATCCATTACGACAATTGAACCCCACCCAGTGAAGGAGATTCTTGTTCCACCGTCGTGGACTTCATCTGTGGCGTCCATTTTGGAATCGTTTGGCGAGTCGAACCGCAAAGTTCTTGTCTGTGGTGCCAAAGGCGTCGGTAAATCTACATTTAGCCGCTACTTGGTGAACCGACTACTCAATGTTCATCGCGTTGTTGCTTATCTCGACACCGACGTGGGTCAGCCTGAACTAGCTGCGCCAGGAGTTCTCTCGTTACATTTCATCACGACACCGCTCTTGGGGCCAGGCTACACGCATCTCCAGCCAGCCTTCAGGTAGACATCTGAGCTCGTTTGAAAAGCTTATGCTGGCGGTAGATCCTATTTCTTCGGCTTCAGTAGTCCCAAGGCAGACCCGACGCTCTATATGAATGGTGTCGAAGCCCTCGTAGCTGCATACGCCAGCCACGACACGTCCATTCCTTTGGTCATCAACACCGATGGATGGATCAAGAGCATGGGCTATGATCTACTCAACGCAACGTTGACAGCGACGTCTCCTGCTCATGTTGTCCAAGTCGTCGCGTTGTCCAAGGCGAAAAGTTTTGACGTGCCTATCTCTTCAGAGGTAATCGCAACTGTCTTGCGCTCCTTGTTACTAAATTCGTCCAGTGGACACTGCATCCGATTGAAATGTGGGATGCTGACCCACCACAACCCACCAGAAGCTCGAAAGAACTGCGCCAATTTCGCCTCCATGCTTATTTCCTGGGCGATGTGCCTGTTCCTGACAATGTTTCGCTTGTCAACGTGCATTGTACATCAGAACAAACACGGTGCGACTTGGCTTGATGCCCAATGACTCAGAGGTTTTGTAGCTACGGTCGGCTGCTCTCGACGATTTATCCACAGCAAGTTCCATACCGTGTTCCTTTTGCAAACGTAGCCTTGCGATTCTCTGGAGCTTCGGTTCCACCAAGTCAAGTCCTCCATGTTCTCAACGGAAGTGTCGTGGGGCTGTGTATTCATCCACATGACGTGAAACCTGCAAATGACGGCCCTCTTGTTATACTAGACAATCCAATGGTGCCGTGCGTTGGCCACGGTAAGCAACAAGCGCCGAGTTTGAATTAATTGGGTCCTTTGTAGGTATTGTGCGAAGCATTGACGTTGAGCGACGAGAATATCACATTGTGACGCCGGTGCCACCTAAAATTCTACAGCATGTCAATCTGCTCGTGCGTGGCCATATTTCGTTGGCCTTCCAACTACTCGATCAAAGCGCAGTCTACGGACACACGCCTTATGTAGTCATCGATGTGCTGCCAGCTGAAGGCACCGGTGCTTCTCTCATGGAAAGCCGAAACAATTTGAAGCGAAAGAAGGAAATGACTTAGACAGTTAATGTTTTACTGGAGCAATATAGTATATTAGAAGATTGCAATCGATACTCTCCACGATGAAATGGCCACAGCCTTGTCTTCTTAAAGAATTTATGCAACGGGAGCGTAGCAAGCGAAGTATACTCTCTGACCAAGGAAGCAAGCTAAGGAAAATGTACTCATGATAGATATTCGTGAAATGAAATGCACATGTTTCAACTGTCTACACCAGGCATGAAAGCTAAGTCCAGACGATTAAAGCGTCAATGTGAGGTTTAAAGACAATGCCAATAACCTTGCTCTCAGCCGTGGACAGCTGTGATGGATCCCGTCGGCGGCTTCGCCAAGACCTTGCGAAGAAATTCATGGTCGCTCCGAAACAACCTTCTTTCGGTAAAATGGCCTTATACTTTGCACTTTTCAAAACAGATTGTGGCTACTGTTGAGCGAGAAACAGCCTCTTGAATACTCCGTACTGCTGCAATGCAAGAGACAACTGAACCCTGCTTGCGGATCCATCCATCGCCCGCCCGTCGACGGTGAGTGCATTGCCATCGACGAAGGGCTATTACAATACAATACCGATTGACAATAAATATATTGCAATACCATCAATACAATAGTATTGTCCATTGCAATGGGATACAGGCAATACAATAATATGATTAATGTTGGCTTATGTGAAGTTGTTAGTTGTCTTTTGTTTGGTTGCGTCCTTTGGTGTTGATCTCTTTGATACAAGTTTGGATACACTTTGGACGATCGCCATGGAGAAGAAGCATCGACTGGCAAGTGACGGCGAGAACGAGCCATCTCCCAAGCGAGCGTCCTACACAGCATCACCGCTTGCTCTCATTGCGATCAAAGTCAACCCTGAAGTGACGCAGCAAGTGGAATGCCTCTCGCCTTTGAACTCTTCCAACGATGACGACTGTCACCCTGAGCTATCGCAGTTGACGCGATACAAGGAAAATGAGAAGAAAGGCACGATGCGGTTAAAACTAGACGATGCAACCAAGGCTTCGATGAGCCACTACGACCTGACAAGCTTGGAAAACGGCGAACTTGTCGACATTGAACTCGGGTACCATGACGACATCAGGAAAGTGCGATGCGAATCTGACTAGGCATGACGACCGCAGTGTCACGCTCGGTCGAGAAATCTTCACAAGTAATGTCCAGAAGGCTACTGCAACAGCACTTGGCCTTGGACGTTTGAGTTCTCGCCACTGTCTTGTGGAATGGAGAGCGGACGACCAGTTCGCGCTCTATGTGACCGATTTAAGCAGCACGAACGGAACATTTATCAATTCGACTCGCATTGGTTTGTTTCCTTGGCATGTTTATCTAAGTTGTCTCTTAGCTGCAGAAAAACCTACCCGAGTCACTCATGGCGACGTGATACAATTGGCATTTGTGAAACACCGCCCAAGTATAGGCTGCAAGCTCAGATACGTTGTCGACGACCCTCGCATTTGCCGAATCGATACCCCTTACAGATCTCCCGTGACAACTTTAGGCCATAATGTATTGGTGCGTGCTTTCTGCAATGGCTCTCGTTGATTAAACTTGTTTCTAGGGTATTCTCTTTGCCGGGCCACTCTGCTACTACGACGGACCCAAGCTCCGCTCTCACGATGTACTCTTTGTGTATATATTGAGCTCTTTCAACATGTTTCCTCTCTCTAGACGCTGAATTTCCAGAAAGAATACGATGGGCTCAAGGAGTCCTTGGTCAAAGCGGCCAATATGACTGTAAGTTGGCTCTAGACGACGTAAGTCGTGAATAATTTTGCAGAGCAACCCTCATGTGGACGGCTGTGGTATTCCCATGGTCCAAGCGCCGCCAAAAATTGACATTTCTGTGAGTTTTGCAACCTTGGATGCATTGCACATGATGGTGTCGTCGAAATGC
This sequence comes from Aphanomyces euteiches, assembly GCA_021527685.1. Classification (NCBI taxonomy): domain Eukaryota; phylum Oomycota; class Saprolegniomycetes; order Saprolegniales; family Verrucalvaceae; genus Aphanomyces; species Aphanomyces euteiches. Next base: position 782,637 of record JAJGMV010000284.1, read on the forward strand.
CGAGTACTGCATTATTCCGGACACGGCTCTGCCTCTTGTCTGTACTTTGAGAGCGATGAGCGGCAAGGTTTAGCTGATCCGATTCCCTACTCCACGCTTGTAAACGTTCTCCGAGGCCCAGGCCAACACCACTTGCGTCTCGTTGTGGTCAACTCGTGCAACTCGGAGCATATTGGTACGTTCATTGCGCAAGTTTCACATTTAAGATCGGTATAATTGCTATAGCCAAAGCATTTGTCGATTGTGGAGTGCCGCACGTCATTGCAATTCGCGGCGATACTGTCGTTGAAGACTCGGAAGCTGTTCACTTTACCCAGTACGATCAACGGAACTCTATGTTGCTATTCAATCCCATCGCGAGTAGATCTTTCTATCTCAACTTGGCCACGGGGCTCTACACAGTCGAAGAATGTTTTCGCAATGCATTGACAACGATATCTTGCTCACCCCATCGAACTGTTTTACCCACAGAGCGCTTCAAGGTAGAAATGAAATCCAAGTGGCGTTGTTTACTGATTTTCCCAAGAGCGTGGACAAATTTACACTGCTACCGGAAGATGACAGCCATCATGAAGTTATATTCCCAGGGGTCGCAGTCCCTTCAGCGATGCATATTCCGTACGATGCTCGGTTCCTTAATCTTTGGAATTGCCCCTTGCCGCCCTTGTGCCAGGTTTCAACTTTTGTCGACTGAGATGTTATTGCTTTCTTTTAGAATTTTCGTTTTCGCTCCATTGAAATGCTTCGGGTACAATCCACCATCATATCCACATTGACGCTTTACACGCTTTAGTTGTGCGGCTATTTGACAGAAGAGAGCGATATCATGTTCAAGCGATGGATTTGGATCACAGGCCCTCCTGGCGTCGGTATGTACAGATGAAATGCAAATTTGCATAGCTCAAGACATTCCACGCAGGCAAAACCCAACTAGCATACGCATGCGCGTCCTATTTAAATCCACGGATGGCTTTCTTGGGCGGCATCTACGTCCTCAACGTGGCGACTTTCTGCGACGACAGCAATTCTGCCATCATGACCAACTCGTTTCATCCCAACGAAGAGTATTTCAACTGTGAAAGTCGCGGTGCGAGTCTTCTATTTTTGCGTAGGCTGTATGACAAATTGGACTGTGAACTCGACGAGCTCCGATCAAAGGCGAGTCGACGCATGCAGCGGTACAGTAAGAAGGCGGTGGGGGCGTTTGATCTTTTCGCCGTAGATTACACAAATTGACACGACATATCCATGGCGTGCCGATGCTTGTTGTCTTGGATGGATGCGAGCCTCTCCTGCACGACGCGACGATCTTTGCGGCGTTTATCAACAACAAACTCACAGACAACATTGGTCTCAAGGTTATCACAACCTCGCAATACTTCTACCACACAGACCGCGTCCACGACCATGGCTTGTACGTCTTCAACACAAAGCCGCTGACCCGTCGCGCATCGGCCAAGTTGCTCGTGGACATTGTCGCCTCTCGAAAGATGAGCATCCACACCATGCAGCGCTCGCCACTGTACGATTCCAAGCTCGCCGATTCGCCTGAAAACATTGTGCACGTGCTGTCGGCCCATCCAAAGATCCGCGATCTCTGCGGCATTCCCAAAGCCATCGTTCAGTGCGCCGAAGAGCTCAAGCAGACTGGAAACGTCGATGCGTTGATTAAATAACTCGCGGAGTTACTCCTGAAATCGGTTCGTACGGCGTGCGCGATCTCTCCCTCGACGACAAAAGCGGCACTTTAAACATGTCGTACTGGATCGTGGCGTTGTTGCGGGGATAGCTCACCAGAGGAGGACGAGAAAGAGCGCTGCCTTCAAGCTGTGGCGGCTTGCGAATCGTCTTCGCCTTGGGCGTCCCGCCGAGAGAAAACGGTCTCTCGGCAGAATACCGCGGCGACGACGCGATCGAGATGGGCAAGTGCGTCTTCTTGGGCGTGGAACACTTTGGCGTCTCCGTTCGTGTCGACGACGTTCTTGCTGTCGTGGCTCGTGGACTTGGACTCTCAGGAACGACGACGTTGTCCATCACGAGTGGCGGCAACGTATCGAAGAGTGCCGAGTCGGTCAAGACGGAGCTGGCGACGGGGGCGATGGCCGGGCGGGACGTTAGACGAGATCGGACGAGCGACGCCACTCTCGACATGTGGCGGTCGGCAGCATGCAATCCCCGCGTATGTTTGAAAAGATGCGCTTGCGGCAGTCCATTCGACTCGGCATCGCTGCGGAAATGCTGAAAAGACGACACGAGCGACGACTGCTTTGTCTTGTTGGCATCGATGGAGCGCGTCATGGCCATCGCAAGGCGTTGGGTGCACCGGAGGAACTCGTGAAAGTTCAAATCGAGCGACTCTCGCGTCTCGGCCTTGGCAAACCCCACGTCGATCTTGGCCGCGTTGTATTCCTGGACGATTTCCTACGGCGCTGCATGAGCATCGACAGCTTTATCGCACCTACATGGAGACTCAACTGGCGGAAATGGGGCTGCGGACGATCCGGCGACGGGAGAATGTCTACGCAGAGTCGCTCAATCTCATGGCGAGGAGTCGAAAGAACGGACCAAAGCAACGCGCAAAGACGAGGAAGTCCCGCAGAGAGATGGTCTTGTGCAGCTCAATCTACCAAAGTTCCCATGAGATGATTCGGATTCGCGCGCAAGTCGTGACGAACAGTGGTCATGCTGTGGCCGCCAAAGTGCGAGAAGAGCTGTTTGAGCGGCCAGACGTTCTTCCGAATGAACTCCATCACTTGCGGCTGCGTGACTTCCGGCCCGAGTTGCTGCGCTTCGAGTTGATGGCCGTACGGAAGAACATACTCGCGGAAGAGCAGCTCTTGCGCATCACGTTGCGGCATGTCTTGCAAGTCGAGGGAGCGGCAGAGCAGCAGCGTTGTTCCGTGGACCCATTGGGAAAAGCTCATGCCTTGGTGGCCGATCGTCTCTGGCGTCGATTCTGGACCGCCGTCGTCGCTTGGCGTCCACCCCGTGCGTCGCGTCGTCGTTGCGAGGATGAAACACGTGTCGACATCCGCGTCAAGCACAGTCCCGCGGTCGTTCCATCCGCCGCTCAAGCGACAATCTCGAGCAAAGCGGAGAAAGTTGCTGCGGCTCATCGTTTGAACGTTGCTGACGTTGCCGACAAGGCAGTACCAGAGGAAGATCTTGCGGTACGCTCTGTTGGTGAAGATGGGTCCATTCTTGTCCTAGACATCGTGAGGCTGTCATCGCTTCGGAGAGCTCGCACCGCGTCAAAGACAACGTCGGGCGTCATAAAGTCACACAGCGATGCAAACGCGGCCGACATCTCCATGTCCTTCCCAGGATACAGGAGAAAACTTGGATGGATCGCGACGACGCGGCCGGTCTTCTCGAGATTGCGGCGGAACAAGTGGCTATCTACGCCAAGTAGTCGTCGACAAAGCGCCATGAAAAGGATGCCGCCGACCGACCTTCCGTGTGCAAATGGTTGAAGAATACTTTGAACGCTTCCAGGACGCGCGTCTCGCACATGTACTGCGCGACGATGCGCTCGTACACTTTGGCAAAGAGATCGTTGTCGGCGGTGATCAATTCCATCTCGAGTTGCTTCGTCTGCGCTTTCAGGACGTCGTATTCGATCTGCAGCGACGTCTCGTGGGCGCTCGTGTACCTCCGGCGATGTGTTCCCGCGCTCTTCTACGTCCAAGTTGTGGAAACTCGACCAGAGACGGACGCGGCGTCTACCTCCAGTTTCGTCTCGAGGCGATGGAGTCGCATCGTACTCGCGGCGATCGCGGCTTGTTTGCGGCGATTCATGTGGCGGATCGAAGCGTGGAAGACTTGAAACGTGATCGCGCCGTCGTCGTCCGACAGCTTGGCTGCATTTGCGAGCACTTCCTTGAGCACACCCACGCTCGCGTCGCCAGTTTTCTCAAGCGCGTCCATGATTTCCGCCGCGACGAGCGATCCATTGCCTAGAGCCACCACCGCCGCGTTGATTGCCGTCCATGTTGGACCAACTGACCATGGTAGTCGAGCACTGCAAAGTGGCGCTTCAGTGCTTCCTCGTCGGTCTTTTCCAGCTCGAGTTTCTTGGCCGCTTTGATCTACTCGAGCTTTAGCGCACTGCCGCCGGCCGCTCTACCTGAATATACTCATGGAGAGAAAGATGGAAGGAAGCATTGGCAAAGAGCGCTTTGAGTTCTTGCGGCGTGAATTCCGGCGCGTGGTCATGGAAGAGCTGGATCGCTTCGAGTTGATGGAGTTCTTGCGTTTTCTTGGGTCGGCCTGCATCGAGGACGAGATGGAATTGCATCTCAAAGAGCTGTCGCTCTTCGTCGCTCACGGCGGTGGCGGCGGCGGCGGCATCCTCCAACGCCGACGACGACATGACAAAATCTATTTTTACACAAAGTTTATGCAGTGGTCATGAGGAGTTGAACGATGAAATTCAAGAGCAAACCGACGTACGAGCCGGCAAAGAGCCCCGTGATGGTCGCGAGCGAGCCTGTCATGCCGACGAGCTCGTGCTCGACTTCGGAGCACGTTGTGGGCGCGAGAACCATCGCGCTCGTCCCGACGTAGCCCGTGACGAGCCCAAGCGACGCGACGAGGCCAATCGCAACGACGTCGGGCAAGACAAAAGGATGCACGACGTCAAACATGAAGAGCGGGAGGAAGGCTAGCTGGAGGACGATCGGGTAGTGCAGCGTCTCGACGGTCAGCAGACGGACGTACATGGGCAGCGACTTGCCGACGAGGTCCGCCAGCGTGTACGCCGCCGTCAACACGACGGGAAACCATGTCGCCGAGATGGTTTCCGACTGCAGCGACGTCGTGAGGCCGGGGAAGCAAGCCAAGCAGACACAGAACGTGACAAAGCACATCAAGACGGGCTTCCACGCTTGCCGCAGCACGTTCAGGATGGATCCGCCGTCGTCGCTCGGCGCGTCTTTCAGCACGATCGGCGTCGTCTCGGACGTTGAAAACGCCGGCTTGGATGGGGAGCGCACGGGAGACGGCAGCGGCAACGCCAGCGGCGTCAGGATTTGAATGCGGACGTACGCGTCGAGCTTGGGACTCGCAAACGCATTGTACGGTAGGAGCAAGTACAATCCAAACGAGATGGAGATGATGACGAAGGCGAGACCGAAGAAAAGCGCGACGGACGAAAGCCCAGGCGTGTCTTGGTCGTAGAGCCATTTCGTGATGACCCGCGCGGCGACAAGGACGACCGCGCCGATGCCTTTGCCGCCGTCGATCGCTTGAAGGAACGTCGGGCCAAAGACAGCGCCAAGGCCATAAGTTGACGACTGGACGAGCGCACTGGCCATGGACGTGAGGATGACCATGGCCAACGTCGCGACGTAGCGCACGTGCAAGTCGATCCCAGGCACAATCTGCAACAGCGGCACGAGCACGATCGAGAGAAGCAGCGAGACAAAGCCGCCGATCATGCGCAAGTTGAGCGGCAATTGACGTCCCGTGACGAGCATAAAGAGCGTGATCACAAGAAGCGACGACATGTTGACAACGGGGAAGACAAAGCCGACCATCCCGTCCGGGTACGTCGCTGCAAACGCATCAATGCTCAGGACAAAGCACGTCCAGGACGCCACCAACGTCGCTCCCGCCGCGTAGAACGTCAAATACGTCCAAAGGAACCCTGGCGAGGAGAAATCTTCCACATCGGACAGCGTCGGGTCGTCTGGAATCTCGAGGGAGAACAATTGCGGCCGCGGCATCTTCAACGGATTGTCGCGAAACGGCCAAAGGATTCATTGGCGGACGAGGACAACGTTGACCTCTCGAGATGGATATGTGGCGAAAGAGTACACTGTAGCGACGGCAGCAGGACGCAATCGTTGGATAACTTAACTCTAAGCTAGCGACGCACCGACGACGTTCTCGTTGTGGCTTGTCGGGCTCGGGCTTCTTCTTGGCGTCGGTGGCGGGGAACGAATTATAGCCAATGGAGCATCGGGCCATGGTGGCCTTGGCCGATTTGGACGTGTTGACTGCGGTGGAGGATCGAATGGACGTAGCGAATCGCTTGACCGACAGCGAGCGGCACGTCTGAGACCTTGGCGTAGATGGCAGCGATGGACGACGCCAATGTACAGCCCGTGCCTAAGAGGATGGATATCGCCGCCGCCGAGACATCGTACCGTGTGTGTTTGGCGTGAAAATCCGCGGCGATTCAAAGAGCTGCCATGTCGTGCCGTCAAACAAGACGTCGACGACATTCTCGGCGTCCAAGTGGCCGCCTTTGACCAAGACATACTGCGAATGACTCATCTTGTGCAAGTCGGCGGCGGCGATTTTCATATCCTCGACCGACGCAATCGACCGACCATCCAGCTACGACACGCTAAGAACAACGAGACGAGTCGAGCAGAGAAAGCAGTACCAAGACGGACGCCTCTGGGATGTTGGGCGTGATCACAAGCGCCAGCGGGAAGAGTTGCTGGACGAGGCATTCCAGAGCGTCATCTTGGAGTAAACTACATGGAAATAGATAGGAGATCAAGCGGTGCCGCGTACCGATGGCCGCTCGTGGACACCATGACAGGATCTACGACGAGCGGAATGTGTCGATTCCGCGTCGCACGAACGACGCACTCGACGATTTCCTTGGACGCCAACATGCCAGTCTGGAATTCGGCGGCGGCGCGGCTGTCAATTGTCGAGGACGAGCGACGTAAAGCGTACCTTGATCACATTGGCGCCAATGTCGTCCAAGACGCAGTCGATTTGAGCTTCCAAGATGTCGAGCGGGATGTTGTGGATGCCATGGACGCCGTTCGTGTCTTGGACCTGGTCCAGCCGTCAATGCCGTCCACAAATCCAGCTCTACCGTGATGGCCGTCAACGCCGTCGTCGAGAAAACGCCGAGAGCCGTGCATGCTTTCATATCCGCTTGAATGCCAGCCTACGCGCATTAGACAAACTCTTCCGAGGAAAAACTTTATACGCCGCCGCCGCTGTCCGAGCCCGCAATGCATAAAACTCTTGGCACTGCGTAAGGCGTTCCTCGTTGGAAGGATTCCGTGGCGGCGTTGATTGTGCCTTGGCTCAATGCGCAAGCGGCGATGCATGCTTGGCGTTCAGGCTCCGTGGCCGTCTCTGGGACCAAGTACGACGTTGCCGACGGGTTTTGATCCAAGAGAAAGCCGAGAGGACTCCCGTCGAAGTCCTTCTCCATGGCGTCGCCACGTCCTTTGCGCAAAAGGAGCCGGTCGTCCATCACCGCGATCGAGATGGGTGCCAGGACGAGCGGCATTTCGTGCGATGGATAGTACGCTTCAAAGAAATTGAGCTCCAGTGTCATGGCTTGATGGTAGAGCGCTTCCAAGCGAGCTGTCGGCATGTTTTCCCGCAAGGCAGTCGCGTCCAAGAGGGATTCGATCGCAATCGCGCTCGTCTACTCCGTCGCGATTAGACTCCAGTCGTCGTCTCAAGACAGCGTACCTCGAACTCTCGGCTAGCGTATGTTTCGATCCACTTGGCGTACTTTGGCGCTGGGTTGGCAGCCTTGAAGTGATGGCCCAGGAATGCGTACAGACGTGCACATGGGACCATCGCAGCGAGGATTTCGGAAATCGACTGGCTGGACTTGGCCGTCGTGAGTAAAAAGTCAACGTACGCTTGTGTGGCTGGCGTGGCGTCAGTGGATTCGACGATCGATGGATCGATTCCCCAAGACTAGACTCGACAGAGATGAGCTAGAATCCATCCAGGATGTGTGGAGTACCTCCATGTAAGACGTATGGAGCTTCAGTTCGTCGTTGACGCCTTGCATGAGCGTGACAAGCGTGATCGTGTCGGTGGTCGTGGCAGCTTTGGTCACGGCATGAGCAAACGCCTGGAGAAATCCATGCAGGAAGAACGCGTCCTGAAGAAGAAACGTCTGGAACGCATCGAGAGGAAGAGTGCCGCGGCCAATGCCAAGCACAAACGCATGGTACAAGCACGAGAACCGCGTGGATGCCGCGCTTTCCCACAAGTGCAAACTCAACTTCATGATGACAAAGTTTATCCGGATATGGATTTTGAAGCCGTTGGAATTCCACTTTGCCTTTTCGAACGATGGAAGCGCCGACGGATCTGCGGCTGACATATTTCAACATGCCAGGGCGCGGCGAGTTTATCCGCTTGCTCTTTGCGTACGGGAACGTTCCCTTTGAGGACTCCCGGATTACATTCCAGGAGTGGGGCGCCAAGAAAGCGACGCTGGATTTGCCGTTTGGTCAAATGCCGATCCTCGAAACCCATGGGAAGACGTATGCGCAGAGCTTGGCCATCGCACGCTACGCCGCCAAGCTCTCGGGATTGTACCCCGCCGACCCGCTAGTTGCTCTGGAAGCGGACTCTCTGATCGATGCGATTTTGGAAACTTGGGACGTCTACAACGACATTGTGTATGGACATGACGACAAGGACACCAAGCAACAAAAATTGGACAACGTTGGAACCACAACGTTTCCACGCTTGCTTGCGAACCTGGAGAAGCGCGTGAAGGAGCCTTTTTTCACGGGCGACAAACCGACGCATGCTGATATTTATTTGTTTGATTTCCACCAACATGCTCTCCTGGAATATCCAACGTTGGCCAAGGAACTGGCGACCAACTACCCCAAGATTGCTGCAATTGTCGAGCGTGTGCACAACTCCAATGAATTAGCCACCTATTTCAAGAAAGCCTAGTGGCCATCCATCACGTGATTGCAGTTGTCGTCAGCTTCTTTAACGTCATTCATGTATTTTTGCATCTTTGAGTCCATTTTAGAGTTCTGAAGAGGCTGACGCATTGGGCGCATGACATTGATGCTCAAGGTGTCGACTCTGGTTGTCTTTAAGGTAGATAGAGTAAAGTCCAATTTGTGGCCTTCGTCGCCGTCGTTTAGCATGACGGTGGTGCCTTTTCGCATGTCATACTCATATCGACGAAGGGCTGCTTTGGAGCTTTCTATAAACGGAGTCAGAGTTGCCGTGAGAGGCTCTTACCATGGCAGGCGTCGCAAATGTCAAATTCGACGCACACTGTGCATCGATAGCGCATTCCTTGAAAGTCCACCGCCCCACACATATCGCAATACTGCCATAAGTGCCGACCTTCCATCATATAGGCCAGAGTCAGTCGAGCATCCTTCTTGCATTGGTTGAATGCATGCAGTATTTGATGCGAATGGAAGTCCAAACTTCTTCCAACAGTCAACAGGTCGCTCAAAGTTAGGTGACGAAGGGGTTGGTTCAGTAGAACAGTCGCTTGATCCCATCTACAAGGCATAACTCACTCTTGAAGTCGACAATATTTGGTGGATTACCTCTGTTCCAGGTGTCGACGAAGATGTCGTGCTACATCGCGTCTCCAATCTTCTTCCAGCTCATTAACATGCCATTCGGCGCAGATGAGGATATCCGACTGAGCGAGGTCGCCTTCGACAGCGACAAGATTGCCGGCACTTAGCATCGGGAGGTTTTCCTTGACAGCCAGCCACCGCGAAACCCCAGGATGAAGACCAGAGAGATGGTCAAAGATTGCCGCTGGAGTCGAGTAATGGCGGAGACTCAAACGACCAACGCAGTGCAACTTGCCGGATTGTCGATCCAATACTTTGATAAACACAAAAGAGCCTTCACAACTTGGATCCAGATACAAGTGCGCCATGGAATATGTATCGAGATAAAACGAATCAAATCTTGGAATGCCACAGACTGATAGTGCAAGGTCGGGATCGTCTTGAGGAATCAACGAGCGTTGTCGCACCGTGTCTTCGAGAGTGAACCACCACAAATCAACCTCTTCAGGGGATTCAAGCTGTGGAAAGTTGTTTGCCACAGCGTCGCGAATTTGCTTGACTGTGGAACACATCGGCACGTCAACCATCGCCGATGGAGATCCAAGACCGAAACCTTCAGGCTGAATAAAGCTCTCGTCGGTGTAAATATGCAGCGATAAAGGCACGAGTCGAATGGAAGCCGATACGGAGAGGTCGTCGTGGCCGTCGAAAAAGCCGTTCGACTTTAAATCCGACAGGTTTGAAAAGTTATTCCATCCCATTTGTCCATGCATGTCGTCAAATCGCGTGTGCTGCAGCTTTTGCAACCAAGAATGCCCTAACTTGCTACAAGACTGACTTAGATCCATTTCATTTATTGCAGTGGAACGAACCTTTTCGATGGGTCTGTCGGATGGTCCACCACGATTGTAAAAGCGCAACATGATATCTTCTCGCCGCCATCACCGACTATTCTCTACAAGCCTTCGAGTCATTCCACAGGGAGTTGGCTCGAACCAAGAAGATTGCAATCTCTCGATCACCGTCTACTTCACTGCCAGCGCTGTCGAAAGCGTAAACGTCAATGACAAAGCTGTAGTCGTCGAGGAGTATTATTTCAGATGGGATCCGGTGGCTTCTTGTTGTCAAATCCGAGTGCGGAACCTTCATCGTCAGGACGGCTGTGTGATTCAACTATCCATGAAAATCAAGTGGATGCATTGTGGCGGTCATACCTGGTGGTTTCGAAGAAAGCACGTCTTCCAAGATCCTCCATACAGCCGAACGAGCTACAAGATCGCATTCAGTCAATCGTCTCAAACTATCTATACGTCATAGTCGTCAGCCGAGACAATCTGTGGCAGGCCTCGACTGCGAAGACTTGGCCACTTGGCCAGACAAACGCCTTCCCACAGGTGGCTCTGATGCGTTTGGATATTCCATAGTCGGTTCACACTGGTGCATGCCACGAGGCTTGGTCCGTCGAGAAATCCCATCGCAAGCGTCACGAGCTCTCCTGGTAGCGAAGTGCCAGACCCGGTGTTTTCATCGTTTTTCTGGCTCATGATGCTGTTGTCGTCAACTGGATGGCGGTGGTTGCTGCCGACGGGTTGTGGGGAAGACGAAGGAGAGCAAATGGCATGCTCCAAACTTTGGTCACTCTGACAACTCAGTATGCACTTTTTTTGCGTTTCAGTTGCACTTTTCTGCCAATCACAACTTCAAGTTCAGCGTCATGACTCAATATGGCCACTTCACGCGCTTCTCAAGGTTCGCAAGCAAGCGTGGAAAAATTGTGGCTCCAACGTTGTCTTGTTTTTGTTTCTTGGAGTCTTTATCGTCTCCATACACAATTTGCAGCCATGAAGAGTAGATCAAGTCCATCTTACGTGTGCAAAGTCTCTTACGTACAACCTGCAGAAGAAGTGACAGGGCAATGTCAAATGCGGAGAGCGTAGCAAGTGCGCCATATTGGACTGTTCACCAACGACGTATCGACACGAGAATACCTGCCACAAGCCGAGTGTCAAAAGCAGCGATATAATGGTTGGTGCCGTCGCAAAGTCCACTTGTATTCACTTGTCGATCCTTTGGCAGTACACTGCGGCTTTAAAATTGCCGTGGTCTTGTTGTTGAGCGGAGAAGACTTGATGTCGTTGAAAATTCACCTCGATTTTGATGATATTACACTCATAAAACGTTTCGCGAAAAGAAGACTTTGCTCTTGAGGCTTTTCTCTCAGATGGTCTAAAGCAACAATGGAGGATTTGGTGTCATCACGTGGTCCAATCTATGGCCATCTTCGGATATGTATTTTTCCATGTCGTCGTCATCGCGTCGGAGGTTTCCATGAGAACTATCTAACGATAGATTTACGAGCTAAACCACTAGCAATATGCGCTTACCGTAACAATTTTCACACATGTCAAAGTCGTCGCAAACTGTGCATTGATAGCGTATGCCTTGAAAGTCGAATGCTCCACAGATATCACAATAGTACCACAAATGTCGGCTTTCCATCATGTACACGAGCGCCAACCGAGCATCCTTCTTGCGTCTGTGGAATGCACGAATTGTTTGAAGTGAATGGAAGTCAAAACTCCTTCCAACCTCTAAGATATCGATCAACGTCAAGTGGCGGAGCGGTTGATTGAGCAAAGCAGTCGCTTGGTCCCATCTACAGCATTAACGTGTCATTGTGATTTTATCGTAATGTTTTACCTCTGCTTCAATTGTTGCCGTAGATGTTGACCCACGTCGCGTATCCATGCCTCTGTCGGCTCGTGCTCATACCATTCAGCACAAATGAGGATGTCGGACTGAACAAGCTCTCCCTCATATGGCAGAGCATCGCCTGCACTTATATTGGGAAGGTTTTCCTTGACTGCTAGCCACCGCGGAACTCCAGGATTCACAGCAGAGAGGTAGTCAAAGACTGCTGCTGGAGACGAGTACTTGGCTAGACTTAACCGAGCGACGCTGTGTAACTTGCCCGTCTGACGATCCAATACTTTGATAAACACAAACGAGCCTTCACAAATTGGATCCAGGTACAAGTGAGCGATCGAAAATGTGTCGAGATAAAACGCATCGAGTCTGGGAATACCAGAAACTCGGGGGATAAAGTTTGGATCGTCGAAAGGTACCAACTTGCGTGGCCGTAAGGTATCTCCGACGATAAACCACCAGAGATCAAACGTGCTGGTTGCTTCTAATTGAGGAAACTTGCTAATTATTGCGTCGCGCATTTGTGTGACTGTGAAGCACATCAGCACGTCAACCTTGACATGTGCAGATCCAAGTCCAAATCCGTCATGCTGCATAAAACTCTCGTCGGTGTAAATGTGGAGTGCTAACGGCACTGGCCGGAAGGAAACCGAGACAACAAGGTTGTTTTGGTCATCCAAAAATCCCTTGGACTTCAAATCTGTCAGATTTGCAAAGTTGCTCCATCCTAATCCGACATTGACGTCGTCAAATCTCGAGTGGTGCAACTTGACGAAGCGGGAGGACCCTGGCAAGCTATGAAGTCGCGATTACAATCGTTTGATAGTGCAGAAACCTTTTTGATGAGTCTGTTGGATGTTCAATCAACACTGTAAACGCAAGGCAAGACATCTTTTCTGGATCGCTGCAGCTCTTTATACTCTATGAGAATGAGTGAGGTTGTCCAACGAAGCAGATACGAACGAAGTAGACGGATATATCTCGATCGTGGCCTCCTTCTTCACGAGAGCTGCCGTGAACGTGCAGGACAAAGCTGTTGCCGTGAAGGTTAATTCTTTCGGATGCGATGCCATCAGGAATTAAACTGTCAGGGTATCGAATCTTCATCGAGGAAACTGCCGTTTGATTCAGCTTGATCGAGGAATCAAGTGGTTGAGATGTAACATGGTCATACCCGGTGGTTTTGAAGAAAGCACGTCTTCCAACAGCCTCCGTACAGACGAATGAGCTACAAGTGTGCATGAGATCAATCATCACAACCAGTTGTCGTCGTTGTTCTTACGTCATAGTCGTCAGCCTCGTCTAATTGCCGCAAGTTTCGGAAGCGCAGATCAGGCCACTTGTTTAGACAAACGCGTTGCCATAAACGGTTCTGATGGGTTTGGATATTCCACAGCTTACTCACACTTGTGCATGCCACCAGGCTCGGTCCATTGAGATATTCCATCACAAGAGTCACGATCTCTCCAGGCCAGAGACTGCCCGAGCATGTCTCGATGGGTTCTTCCTTCGATGGGTCTACGTCACGCTCTTGACAATTGCTTGGCTGGCTCGTGTGGTGGTCAGAATCCTATCAGTCGCGAAATGCTTCTGCTGCTGTCGGATGTCAGGGAAAATGCCACACTCCTCAGCATCATGATTGGTGAAAAAGGGCGAATCGCGCTTTCTAATTCCAAGAGGCAGTGGGGATGAAGTGGCCCTTGAACAAATCAAGTCTGAATGCTATAAACGCCTAGCCACGATGGACGAGATGCACAACAGGCTCTGAAAAGCTGGCTCCATCACAGTGGAAATAAATTTTCGTAAATGTTTACTCGGGTACTCTTAACTGCGGAGTATCCGATGAACTCGGGGAGCGTTCAGAAACCATTTTGTGCCTCTGACTTGAGTTATGGCTAACGTATTCAAAATGTTGCTGAAATGATCAAAGTGAAAGCAAAAATACACAAGGTTGCGGAAATTACATTGTAGATTGTGACTACCATCGGCACCGTTCTATGATCAACTGATTCAACGATGAGGTCAAAAAAGAGACGATCATCAATCAAGAGCTTTCACACACACGCATTGCTAGCTTGTCGCCGCATTAGAAGGTCGTCGAGTACAATCGAGAGTCGTCAGAGGATCAGAGAACTTGGAATCATCAAAATGTTCAACATTGTCAGATGATGTCGGCACTTCCAAAGAAAGTATAGATCTATCATTTTCTCTGACGACAAACCACGGGACCGTACATCACTGTCGAACACGACGGTGTGTCCGAATCAGCGCGCAGTATGTCCCTTGCGCATCGAAGCATTTGTGGTTGGAAGGGAAATAATATTGTGAATGAAAGCCGGGTGTCAAAGTGACCCCCCAGTTTCATCACGAAGAGGGGGGGGCATCAGCACCAACCACTATCCATCACTCACTAGTTTATGCTGGGACACTGCAGATGTGAAGCAGCTCGGTCAATTAAAACTTACGAGGATATTCCCTTGAATGCCAAGCTGAAGCTCGCCAAACGCTTTCAACGCAAATGCATTCGAACATTTCTTATGTTAATGAAGCAAAAGCTTATACAGTAGTTATTACTGTAGCAAGTACACTCGACAAAACTTGTCCGTTAGTGGCAATTCTTTGTACATGAGTATTACTGTATGGTCCTGCCTGTACTTCCATGGGGCGTGGACATAACACAAAGGTCTTTGAAGCCGACGTCCATCACAAGTAGCCAAGCTTGCCGACTCGAGACATGAAAACACAAAAGCCATTTGTTTTTCAATCAAACTTCCAACGAACTTTCCATTAATCTTGAGGCGTCGTACAGTCACAAGCAAGCATTTCATATTGCAATCATGCCAACCATTTCCTCAATGCCGCAGTGAGGCCATAAAATATATATCGTGGACCTCCAAAACTCATCAAACAAGTGTTTCTTGGAGATGACGGGAGCTGGGCTATTCAAATAGATGGCATGTCGTAGTTATCCATCTGGCATTTACAGTGAAGTACGACCGTCACGAGCCCATCAAGGGCTAGCTACAAAGGCATGCTTCGAAATTAGCCTTGCAAGGTGAATCGTGTCAACCACACAATCTACCATAATACTCCGCAGTAACTATTTACGAAAGTTTATTTCCACTGTGATGGAGCCAGCTTTTCAGAGCCTGTTGTGCATCTCGTCCATCGTGGCTAGGCGTTTATAGCATTCAGACTTGATTTGTTCAAGGGCCACTTCATCCCCACTGCCTCTTGGAATTAGAAAGCGCGATTCGCCCTTTTTCACCAATCATGATGCTGAGGAGTGTGGCATTTTCCCTGACATCCGACAGCAGCAGAAGCATTTCGCGACTGATAGGATTCTGACCACCACACGAGCCAGCCAAGCAATTGTCAAGAGCGTGACGTAGACCCATCGAAGGAAGAACCCATCGAGACATGCTCGGGCAGTCTCTGGCCTGGAGAGATCGTGACTCTTGTGATGGAATATCTCAATGGACCGAGCCTGGTGGCATGCACAAGTGTGAGTAAGCTGTGGAATATCCAAACCCATCAGAACCGTTTATGGCAACGCGTTTGTCTAAACAAGTGGCCTGATCTGCGCTTCCGAAACTTGCGGCAATTAGACGAGGCTGACGACTATGACGTAAGAACAACGACGACAACTGGTTGTGATGATTGATCTCATGCACACTTGTAGCTCATTCGTCTGTACGGAGGCTGTTGGAAGACGTGCTTTCTTCAAAACCACCGGGTATGACCATGTTACATCTCAACCACTTGATTCCTCGATCAAGCTGAATCAAACGGCAGTTTCCTCGATGAAGATTCGATACCCTGACAGTTTAATTCCTGATGGCATCGCATCCGAAAGAATTAACCTTCACGGCAACAGCTTTGTCCTGCACGTTCACGGCAGCTCTCGTGAAGAAGGAGGCCACGATCGAGATATATCCGTCTACTTCGTTCGTATCTGCTTCGTTGGACAACCTCACTCATTCTCATAGAGTATAAAGAGCTGCAGCGATCCAGAAAAGATGTCTTGCCTTGCGTTTACAGTGTTGATTGAACATCCAACAGACTCATCAAAAAGGTTTCTGCACTATCAAACGATTGTAATCGCGACTTCATAGCTTGCCAGGGTCCTCCCGCTTCGTCAAGTTGCACCACTCGAGATTTGACGACGTCAATGTCGGATTAGGATGGAGCAACTTTGCAAATCTGACAGATTTGAAGTCCAAGGGATTTTTGGATGACCAAAACAACCTTGTTGTCTCGGTTTCCTTCCGGCCAGTGCCGTTAGCACTCCACATTTACACCGACGAGAGTTTTATGCAGCATGACGGATTTGGACTTGGATCTGCACATGTCAAGGTTGACGTGCTGATGTGCTTCACAGTCACACAAATGCGCGACGCAATAATTAGCAAGTTTCCTCAATTAGAAGCAACCAGCACGTTTGATCTCTGGTGGTTTATCGTCGGAGATACCTTACGGCCACGCAAGTTGGTACCTTTCGACGATCCAAACTTTATCCCCCGAGTTTCTGGTATTCCCAGACTCGATGCGTTTTATCTCGACACATTTTCGATCGCTCACTTGTACCTGGATCCAATTTGTGAAGGCTCGTTTGTGTTTATCAAAGTATTGGATCGTCAGACGGGCAAGTTACACAGCGTCGCTCGGTTAAGTCTAGCCAAGTACTCGTCTCCAGCAGCAGTCTTTGACTACCTCTCTGCTGTGAATCCTGGAGTTCCGCGGTGGCTAGCAGTCAAGGAAAACCTTCCCAATATAAGTGCAGGCGATGCTCTGCCATATGAGGGAGAGCTTGTTCAGTCCGACATCCTCATTTGTGCTGAATGGTATGAGCACGAGCCGACAGAGGCATGGATACGCGACGTGGGTCAACATCTACGGCAACAATTGAAGCAGAGGTAAAACATTACGATAAAATCACAATGACACGTTAATGCTGTAGATGGGACCAAGCGACTGCTTTGCTCAATCAACCGCTCCGCCACTTGACGTTGATCGATATCTTAGAGGTTGGAAGGAGTTTTGACTTCCATTCACTTCAAACAATTCGTGCATTCCACAGACGCAAGAAGGATGCTCGGTTGGCGCTCGTGTACATGATGGAAAGCCGACATTTGTGGTACTATTGTGATATCTGTGGAGCATTCGACTTTCAAGGCATACGCTATCAATGCACAGTTTGCGACGACTTTGACATGTGTGAAAATTGTTACGGTAAGCGCATATTGCTAGTGGTTTAGCTCGTAAATCTATCGTTAGATAGTTCTCATGGAAACCTCCGACGCGATGACGACGACATGGAAAAATACATATCCGAAGATGGCCATAGATTGGACCACGTGATGACACCAAATCCTCCATTGTTGCTTTAGACCATCTGAGAGAAAAGCCTCAAGAGCAAAGTCTTCTTTTCGCGAAACGTTTTATGAGTGTAATATCATCAAAATCGAGGTGAATTTTCAACGACATCAAGTCTTCTCCGCTCAACAACAAGACCACGGCAATTTTAAAGCCGCAGTGTACTGCCAAAGGATCGACAAGTGAATACAAGTGGACTTTGCGACGGCACCAACCATTATATCGCTGCTTTTGACACTCGGCTTGTGGCAGGTATTCTCGTGTCGATACGTCGTTGGTGAACAGTCCAATATGGCGCACTTGCTACGTTCTCCGCATTTGACATTGCCCTGTCACTTCTTCTGCAGGTTGTATGTAAGAGATTTTGCATACGTTAGATGGCGTCGATCTATTCTTCAAGGCATCAGATTGTGTATGGAAACGACACACTAAGAAACAAAAATTGGACAACTTTGGAGCCTACGCTTGCTTGCGAACCTTGAGAAGTGCGTAAAGGGGTCATATTTCACGGGCAACAAACCGACGCATACCGAGAAGCCACCTAGTTCAACAAAGCCTAGTTGGCATCAGTCGCGTGATTGTCGTTGTCGTCGGCTTATTTAATGTATTTTTGCATCCTTGAGTCCATTAAAAGTCCTGACGGGAGCTTAAACTATAGGCATCCGACTTTGATCGCCCAGGTTTCGGCTCTGCTTGCCTTGAAGGTAGATATAGTAACGAAGCAATAGGTCGCGCTGCATGGTCCAATTTGTGGCCTTCTTCGCCATCGTTAATCTTGTTTATCATGACGGTGGTGCCTTATTGCATATCAAACCCATATCGACGAAGGATGCTTTGGAGCTTTCTATAAACGGAGTTAGAGTTGCCGTGAGAGGTTCTTACCATGATACTTGGTAGGCGTGGCAAATGTCAAATTCGACGCACACCGTGCATCGACAGCGCATACCTTGAAAGTCCACCGCCCGACGGTATCTCCGAATCAACACGCCGTATGTCCCTTGCGCATCGAAGCTTTTGTGGTTGGAAGGAAGGAATATTGTGAATGAATGCCGAGTGTCCAAGTGATCCCCCAGTTTCATCACGAAGAGGGGGGACAGCAGTACCCACCACTATCCATCACTCACTACAGACTCTGTAGAAGCATCAATCAATTGAAATTTACGAGCATAATCCCTTGAATGCCAAGCTGAAGCTCACCAAACGCTTTCAACGCGAATGCATTCGAACATTTCTTACGTTAATGAAGCAATGTCATCAGTAAGCTTATTTGATAGTTATTAGCAAGTGCACTCGACAAACGTTTTCCGTTAGTGGTATTTCCTGTACATGAGTATATGTCATATTGCTGGAATCCATTGTGCTCCTCGCTGTAATTCCATGGGGCGTGGACATAACACGAAGGTCTTTGAAGCCGACGTCCATCACAATTAGCCAAGCTCGCGGACTCAAGACATGAAAACACAAAACTTTTTTTTTCGGGGGTTCGACAGCGATGTGTGGTCCCCTGGTTTGTCGTCAGTGAAAATGATAGATCTATACTTTCAGTGGAAGTGCCGACATTATCTGACGTGTGTGAAAGCTCTGCATTGATGATCGTCTCTTTTTTGACCTCATCGTTGATTGAGTTGATCATAGAACGATGCCGACGGTACTTTTAATCTACAATCTAATTTTCGCAACCTAGCGTATTGTTGCTTTCACTTTGATCATTTCAGTAACATTTTGATCCCGTTTGCCATAACTCAAGTCAGAGGCACGAAGTGGTTTCTGAACGCTCCCCGAGTTCATCGGATCAGCGTCGATCCGTCGTTTTTCAGCTGGTACTTCTTGGTGGAAAGTCTGCTGTTGTTTCCCCAAAGATCGAAACGTTTGAGTATTATAGTGCCATGTTCTCTACGATAAAGGCTACCTGGAGTTTCTGCGATACAATTCTACAAGACAATAGAATGAATAGAATCGTTGAGATGCAACTAGCGGCTGACGAGTGCCTCAAAGAGAATACTTCCACGTCATGATGACAAACGAGATCGATGTCTTTTGTTCGGACCTTGTCTTGGCTTGAGGCCTATTCCGTTCAGTGTAAAATCACTACGTCAAGTGTGAGCGTGTATGATTCCTTAAGTTTTCGTCGTGTTTCCGTATTCCATTATGACGGGCTTGCTGTCGCACTAGCTTGTATTTTTTGTCCTCCACAACATATTTATCGTTTGCATCTATAAGCTGTGAACCAACCTCTTCCGTCGAAGCAGCAATTATTCCGACATCGAGTACACACAATGCATCGAGTTTAAGTTTGTTGCGTATGTTCGTTTGGCCAGCGACGACGTGATGGTTTCGCTCAATCAAACTTTCAGAGCAATTTCTTCTTGGCTGAATCGACTCACCCATTTGGGAATGTTTATCTTGGCGTAATGTCATCGACAGCCTCAGGTTTACGTGTCTTCATTCTTAAGCTTGTCTGTCCTTGGAGTCATCACAATCAATCGAAAGATTGAAAGTGGAGTTCTCATCCGCATCTCACTATGGCTCTATTCACATAACTTCAAGACTTATCAAGTAACCCGAAGAATTAATAAATAAATTCGATGGACAATAGTGATGTGCGCTGTGACCATGTTCAGCCGCATCATAGGCTTGTCCTCGTGACAGCCAGTGCTGCCGATCGTGAACCGCAGTTGAAGGACGAAGGCGTTTCAAGATGAGGAGCCGCCGGTTTCAAGATGAAGGGTCACCGTTGAACCGACGCGCTCAAGATAGAAGGAAACGACTCAAGAGAAGATTGGAGTCAATTAGTTAGTTCATATTCTGCGGCCTACTGCCCAAGTCAATCAAGTGCGTGTTCACGGGAGGCAGCACTCCCCCATTTGTTTGTTTTGCGGCGGTGGATTCGTGGACATACTACAAATAGATAGGCCTTTCTGGCATGGAAAGTTGGTTGAATCTTTCGCAATGCTGCTTGAATGCAGCTTCTTCTTGTATGTCCTCAAGGGAGGCAATATTCCATTTTGACGGAGTTCCCTTACATCCCCACGAAATCAAGAGCATCCAGCTCTTGTCTCTGATACTTCGACAATTTGGTACTGCCAGTGCGAATGCTGTGAATTCGTACGCCCAATTTCATGACCCACAAATATACCGACCACCGACTATCTTCGTTAGGCACTTCAAACACTTGTGGCCTACTAAATGTCCATAGATGTTCTTGAATGTTCATAGTGCTTCCATTGTTAGAGACTCATCTGGTGTTGATTTTTATCCCATACAATCCAATTTCATCTAATTTAGCCACAATCAAAGCGTCCAGCAAGCCCATTCGATATGCTCTTCTTTCATCTGACTCAAACACATATTGCATCCATGGAAATGTTGTGGCCTTTTAGATGATGATGGAGTTTTAAATGGTCTTGGAGAATTTCGTATGACCTTGGAGACCTTCAACTGGACTGCATGGTTGGGAGTTATGAACTTCGATTACTGTCACATCCTATAATTCATCATGATATTTGTTTTTCAAGATAAATACTTCGAAGTAAGTTTGATTCGCTAAAATCAAAATAAGTTCTCAAACCAATATCTCGAGAATGGAGTATTGTGAGATCCATTCTATTATAAATAGTGAGATGGGCTGGAAATGTCCTTATTTCGAAAAAAGTATGGCCCAGCTCTATGTTCAACGGTCTTCTAATATTTCCAAATTTCTAAGGTATTCATGTTCCTGCTCTGGTGTCCCTTCGTGATGAGCATCTTTCGTGCATTTGATTCGAGATCACAACATCACCTAAAGAGGACTTAATTTGCTTTGGTGTCTAGTGGTCCAGAACTGTTTGATCAATCCAGGAGCGGATGGAACATTTTCTTCGGGCTCTCTTGTGGACGTTCCATCCAGCCAAAGACTTCGGTAAATCGACTTCTTCCCACGTTTCCTGTGTTCTGTTAAGTGTGTAATTAAGTGGCCCTTCGAGCCACCTTCAAGTTGAACTGAAGAGATCATTTCCTTTCTCCAGATACACTCAGTGGCACGGCTTCAATGGCATTTACGAAACAAAAGATGAAGCTTCGACTTCTAAGGTAAGTCTGAGCGATACGATCTTGTCTTCAAATACTTCAAATACTTTGTATGGACCAATCCATTCTTGTCCAAGTTTTCTTTTGACCATCCCAAAATTTTCAGGTGTCATATCTTGCGTTAAACTCAAGACCGGTTCACCACGGCAAGTTTTCGATCTTTCCTTTCTTTGTCGAATATTTACTTTTATTTGCTAGTAGGTTGTAGTGCTTTTAGGGCCTGGTCGAAGTTGGAAAAAGTCGACTTTTTCGTCGTCGATGTTATCAGAAATAGATGGGTTTATCGACTTTTTCCCCAAGTAGGTCCAGGACCTACTTTTTAAAAAGTAGACGAAAACATGTAAAGTTTGTATAGAGGGACTTGTGATAGCTTTTTTGAGAAAAGTCGATGTCGTTTGCAATTTCACTGGTTAAAATGGATGAAAACACAGTGCTGGCGATGAAGCCATGCTTCGTTCGCTGTTACTACAATAGGAATCGTGCAAACTATTCGAAACAACGAAATGCCCTTGCGTAGGTTTGATATTGACGATTTGTCCGACTTTCGTAAAGTTGACGACGTTGACCACTCGTCAACTTTTCTTCAACGACTTAAGTCGAAACCCAAAAAGTCGTTGTTGAAAACCAGGCCCTTAAGGCCACCAATTGTCTTTGTTGCGCATTTTCGACGTCGATTTTGAATTTAGAAGGCCGTGATCAGTCTCTACAACACAGCCGCTGTAACCGAGCGGGAGCGCAGAGGAAGTAGAGAAGCTTGCTCAGTTAGGAGTAAATTTAAGAGTAAACAAACTGAACTAGAACTAGCAGCCAGCTACATTCTAGTTACACACTGCCTGTGTCACAGGCGTGCTTTGGGCACAAATGCCGGTTCTTCGAGATTGTGTGGGTGTGTTGGCCCACGGGCATCCAAATGCATCCTAGCACTTGATGCAGGACAACTAGTCCTTATATCGAGTGAACCGGTCTCTCGACATTGCGTCGATCACCAATCTGTTGCACCCTCCCACACTCAAATAAGACCAACGGTCTTCACAGCCATATTGTCTTGTGGCTTGAAATTGAGAGATGTCTCGAAACTTGGTCGAAGGCGACCCGATTGCTTCGATGCGCGCGCGATACTCTGATGCGTTAGAGTGGGCTCACCACGATCAAAACATCTTCAACGAGGCTCCCAATGCGGACAGCTACGCGCAGGCGCATTTCTTCGAGCTGCCGCCGATCAGTGCGGTGTCTAACCCGCCCAGTGTGCCGCACTCAGTAATTTCTGTCAAGTCGCGCGAACTGCGCGACGCTATGTGCGTGCCTCCGTCTCGGCCATATAATGAAATGGTCATGTCAGCGCTTGAAATGATCTTCTTGCTGAATCCTTTCGTTATGGATCCTCGACAATGGGATGACGATGGTCGTGCCCATGCGGAGAAGTACCGCCTGGCCGGACTGCAGCCGAACGCCAGACGCAGCATCCATGGTCTTGTCCATACTTCCAAGGGATGTTGTCCCGTGAATCCATTGCACGGTGAGCCTGCTGTCGAATACACAGGTGCGTGGGTCTTGAGACTTTCGAAAAAGAGCGAGCGCCAGGTGAGAGAAATTCTCGGGTCTTGTGCGTGGACACTTGAAGAGTTGGTGGTCTATGCCGCGACACGAAAACAAGGACCCTGACTGTACCATTCCGAAGTCGAGGATCTAGTCGCGATCGATATTCAGCGCTTGCATGTTTGTTCTGCGACTTTTGATTCGCACTGATTGTCGTGTAGGGAAAACTTCCACCGGCTCCCTTGGGAATTGGACATGGCGGCCGCTATTCCGCGCGAGGCTCTTCTCATGCATTTCGGCCTGCGAGGCGTTAGCGTTCCCATAACAGTTCGCGCTCTCACCACCGTTCTCAGCATCGTTTTCGAATTCGTTCTCGTTCGAGATCTCCAGGGGATCTTCGCAATCGCCACGCGTCGAGCGGCGTGGCCGCTGAACAGGGGTAGGTGCGTCCAGATTTTGGTGCAAAGTGGATGCCGAATATGAGTACCACGGGGCGATCTCTGCTGGGTCTTCGGACGGACTTGGATACATTGATGCTTGGTTTGGATGTGTTGAATCAGAAGGTTGGAGACTTGATGACACTTTGCCCCACTGTGCATGCGATTGAGAATCGCTTGAAGGAGCATCTCCGTGCGCCAAGTCAAGATCCTGAGGTTGCTCCACTCGTGGTTCCTGCCGTGACGTCGCCTCGTCAAGATCAACCATTGAACGAGGTATGAACCGCTTGATTTTGCCGACGTAGAAGACGTCATGGATTTTCCATTCTTCGGGCAGCTGCAGTCGATAGGATGTTGGACTCACAACTTGTATGATAGGGAACAGGCCCCACCACTGCAGACGGAGCTTTTGCCCAGGATCGCTTTTGGGACAGCTGATCGGTGTAAGAGGACTTAACCCTCGAGTCCAAATAAATATTCATTTCTTCTCCCATGCTTGTTCGCATTTTCAGCCTGTATCGCTTGGGCCATCGCAAGATTGTCTTTCACTTGGAGAATGATGGACTCTCGCATCTTCACAAAATTCTCGATAGATGCGATTGTTCGCGCGGGTGGGCCGTCGACAGGAAATGTGGGAATCCGCCCTGGGGAATGGGTCGACGCGGCCCATGACAATCTTCCCCCACTTAAACCAGGAGAATCCATAGTGGAGGCGAGGCGCGGCTGCCGCAAGTGATTCACATAAAAGGGGCAAAATCCCGTCGAAGCGTTGGCGAATGTGTTGTAGGCGAACTCGACATGAGGGGGCAGAGAGCTCCTATTCTTCTGGCGTCCTCGCGCAAAGCTGCGCAAGATATCTTCAATAACGCGATTTGCTCGCCATCACTTTCAGGATGGTGGACCGTATCGTAGAAGGCAGCCCGAAGCGGCAATAGACATGGACGAAAAATAATTTCGCGGATTGCTCCGCCGAAATAGACTCTTTCGCAGGAAGAGCCTCTAGGAACTTCGAGGCACGATCGACGCGTGACCAAATGCCGGTGTTGTCGCGGCGATCGCAGGGAAACCCGAAGATGAAGTCCATACTCACGGACGACCACATGTCTTCGGGGATCGGTAAACTTTGTAATGGAGCGTGAACGCTCGGGGATGCCTTCACCTTCTGGTAGGTGTCGCAGGACGCGATGTAGCGGGATACTTGCTTACACATTCTGGGCCACCAAAAGGTGCGCGCCAGTGCGACGTAGGCTTTGTCGTCGTCAAAGTGGCCACCACTGGGGGTATCGTCAAACTCAGCAATGAGATCGGTGCATAAAACGATGTCGCAGGGAACGACGACACGCAGTGTCGCCTCCACCGTTGGGCGATAAAATATGTCGCCATCGTTCAACGAGTAACGCGCAATCTGAGGTGTGCGACTGACACGCTGGAGTGACTCTCATCAATTTCCAAGCACGACCCACGGCCATCCATTGATGTGTGTGACGAGTGCCACAAGGTCGGTAGTAAAAAGTAGCTGGTGTGTGGTATGGTATATATGTTGGTGAGTATAAGGTATGAGGGTGTAGTGTGTTGACTGTGTATATATATGGTGTATTTGATGTAAATTGGTGTGAATGTGGTATCTTTGTTGTCGTGGGGAGTGGAATATGCTTGGTGGTATGTGTTGTTGTGTCTCGGTTGTATGGTACCGTGTTGTGTGGGTGTATAGTATAGCGTCTACGTGGCCCAATTGGATAGGGCATCCGCCTACGAAGCGGGAGATTGCGGGTTCGAGTCCCGTCGTGGACTACACTTTTGCCCCTCTTTTTCACCACTCTCACTTTCCATCCACACTCTCCACCTCCTTCACTCGACTGTCTTTATATCACGACTTTTCTATCCCTTCGTCATCAGACAAACAATACAGACAACCGGCATTTTTCTCCACGAAAAACGTACCCACTCACCTCCCCAATCATCCGTCGCTCTGTTTTCTTTTTCAAAACACTCATTCCATATTGCCACGCCAAAGAAAATATACCATGTACCACAAGACGAGTTTCGACCAGGCTCACACGAATGTCATTCGTTACCCGTTTCATTTCCTCTTCTCGAAGGTCTAGACACATTTGGTCTCATCCAACGCCAATAGCACACATTGCATGCATACAATTGGAGGAACTGCAAAGCTGGAGAAACCATATCTTGAATCCAATACGTTGCGTGAGACTCGACCCATCATACTTTTGCCGATGGTGTGAAATGGAAGACGATAAATACGCTCTTCCAACATGTCCACGCACGTGGAATTGGAATACAACCTCATATATATGTGGCATCGGCTGTGCAAGAATGATGGCGCTCTTATAATCGTGAGTCAAACTGGTTATTAAGTCGTGACGATACTTTGGACGAAAAGGAGAGTAGAATATCATATTGGGACACTTTTTGTTTGCCATGAAAAGAGCGACAACTTTCGACACAGAGAAAGCTGCGATTACGATGCTTGAATCCATCAATGTAGACGAAGTGGAGTGAGCTGTTCGTGTGAGAAATGCAGCGGAGAAAGCCACCACATTGACGCCATTTGTATGGGAAGATGCACCTGATTTGACTCCAGTCAAACGCATTGTTGCAGTCAAGCCACCCAAATTAGATCTCATCAATTTCCAAGCACGACCCACGGCCATCCATTGATGTGTGTGACGACTGCCACAAGGTCGGTAGTAAAAAGTAGCTGGTGTGTGGTATGGTATATATGTTGGTGAGTATAAGGTATGAGGGTGTAGTGTGTTGACTGTGTATATATATGGTGTATTTGATGTAAATTGGTGTGAATGTGGTATCTTTGTTGTCGTGGGGAGTGGAATATGCTTGGTGGTATGTGTTGTTGTGTCTCGGTTGTATGGTACCGTGTTGTGTGGGTGTATAGTATAGCGTCTACGTGGCCCAATTGGATAGGGCATCCGCCTACGAAGCGGGAGATTGCGGGTTCGAGTCCCGTCGTGGACTACACTTTTGCCCCTCTTTTTCACCACTCTCACTTTCCATCCACACTCTCCACCTCCTTCACTCGACTGTCTTTATATCACGACTTTTCTATCCCTTCGTCATCAGACAAACAATACAGACAACCGGCATTTTTCTCCACGAAAAACGTACCCACTCACCTCCCCAATCATCCGTCGCTCTGTTTTCTTTTTCAAAACACTCATTCCATATTGCCACGCCAAAGAAAATATACCATGTACCACAAGACGAGTTTCGACCAGGCTCACACGAATGTCATTCGTTACCCGTTTCATTTCCTCTTCTCGAAGGTCTAGACACATTTGGTCTCATCCAACGCCAATAGCACACATTGCATGCATACAATTGGAGGAACTGCAAAGCTGGAGAAACCATATCTTGAATCCAATACGTTGCGTGAGACTCGACCCATCATACTTTTGCCGATGGTGTGAAATGGAAGACGATAAATACGCTCTTCCAACATGTCCACGCACGTGGAATTGGAATACAACCTCATATATATGTGGCATCGGCTGTGCAAGAATGATGGCGCTCTTATAATCGTGAGTCAAACTGGTTATTAAGTCGTGACGATACTTTGGACGAAAAGGAGAGTAGAATATCATATTGGGACACTTTTTGTTTGCCATGAAAAGAGCGACAACTTTCGACACAGAGAAAGCTGCGATTACGATGCTTGAATCCATCAATGTAGACGAAGTGGAGTGAGCTGTTCGTGTGAGAAATGCAGCGGAGAAAGCCACCACATTGACGCCATTTGTATGGGAAGATGCACCTGATTTGACTCCAGTCAAACGCATTGTTGCAGTCAAGCCACCCAAATTAGATCTCATCAATTTCCAAGCACGACCCACGGCCATCCATTGATGTGTGTGACGACTGCCACAAGGTCGGTAGTAAAAAGTAGCTGGTGTGTGGTATGGTATATATGTTGGTGAGTATAAGGTATGAGGGTGTAGTGTGTTGACTGTGTATATATATGGTGTATTTGATGTAAATTGGTGTGAATGTGGTATCTTTGTTGTCGTGGGGAGTGGAATATGCTTGGTGGTATGTGTTGTTGTGTCTCGGTTGTATGGTACCGTGTTGTGTGGGTGTATAGTATAGCGTCTACGTGGCCCAATTGGATAGGGCATCCGCCTACGAAGCGGGAGATTGCGGGTTCGAGTCCCGTCGTGGACTACACTTTTGCCCCTCTTTTTCACCACTCTCACTTTCCATCCACACTCTCCACCTCCTTCACTCGACTGTCTTTATATCACGACTTTTCTATCCCTTCGTCATCAGACAAACAATACAGACAACCGGCATTTTTCTCCACGAAAAACGTACCCACTCACCTCCCCAATCATCCGTCGCTCTGTTTTCTTTTTCAAAACACTCATTCCATATTGCCACGCCAAAGAAAATATACCATGTACCACAAGACGAGTTTCGACCAGGCTCACACGAATGTCATTCGTTACCCGTTTCATTTCCTCTTCTCGAAGGTCTAGACACATTTGGTCTCATCCAACGCCAATAGCACACATTGCATGCATACAATTGGAGGAACTGCAAAGCTGGAGAAACCATATCTTGAATCCAATACGTTGCGTGAGACTCGACCCATCATACTTTTGCCGATGGTGTGAAATGGAAGACGATAAATACGCTCTTCCAACATGTCCACGCACGTGGAATTGGAATACAACCTCATATATATGTGGCATCGGCTGTGCAAGAATGATGGCGCTCTTATAATCGTGAGTCAAACTGGTTATTAAGTCGTGACGATACTTTGGACGAAAAGGAGAGTAGAATATCATATTGGGACACTTTTTGTTTGCCATGAAAAGAGCGACAACTTTCGACACAGAGAAAGCTGCGATTACGATGCTTGAATCCATCAATGTAGACGAAGTGAAGTGAGCTGTTCGTGTGAGAAATGCAGCGGAGAAAGCCACCACATTGACGCCATTTGTATGGGAAGATGCACCTGATTTGACTCCAGTCAAACGCATTGTTGCAGTCAAGCCACCCAAATTAGATCTCATCAATTTCCAAGCACGACCCACGGCCATCCATTGATGTGTGTGACGACTGCCACAAGGTCGGTAGTAAAAAGTAGCTGGTGTGTGGTATGGTATATATGTTGGTGAGTATAAGGTATGAGGGTGTAGTGTGTTGACTGTGTATATATATGGTGTATTTGATGTAAATTGGTGTGAATGTGGTATCTTTGTTGTCGTGGGGAGTGGAATATGCTTGGTGGTATGTGTTGTTGTGTCTCGGTTGTATGGTACCGTGTTGTGTGGGTGTATAGTATAGCGTCTACGTGGCCCAATTGGATAGGGCATCCGCCTACGAAGCGGGAGATTGCGGGTTCGAGTCCCGTCGTGGACTACACTTTTGCCCCTCTTTTTCACCACTCTCACTTTCCATCCACACTCTCCACCTCCTTCACTCGACTGTCTTTATATCACGACTTTTCTATCCCTTCGTCATCAGACAAACAATACAGACAACCGGCATTTTTCTCCACGAAAAACGTACCCACTCACCTCCCCAATCATCCGTCGCTCTGTTTTCCATATTGCCACGCCAAAGAAAATATACCATGTACCACAAGACGAGTTTCGACCAGGCTCACACGAATGTCATTCGCTACCCGTTTCATTTCCTCTTCTCGAAGGTCTAGACACATTTGGTCTCATCCAACGCCAATAGCACACATTGCATGCATACAATTGGAGGAACTGCAAAGCTGGAGAAACCATATCTTGAATCCAATACGTTGCGTGAGACTCGACTCATCATACTTTTGCCGATGGTGTGAAATGGAAGACGATAAATACGCTCTTCCAACATGTCCACGCACGTGGAATTGGAATACAACCTCATATATATGTGGCATCGGCTGTGCAAGAATGATGGCGCTCTTATAATCGTGAGTCAAACTGGTTATTAAGTCGTGACGATACTTTGGACGAAAAGGAGAGTAGAATATCATATTGGGACACTTTTTGTTTGCCATGAAAAGAGCGACAACTTTCGACACAGAGAAAGCTGCGATTACGATGCTTGAATCCATCAATGTAGACGAAGTGGAGTGAGCTGTTCGTG
Organism: Aphanomyces euteiches; assembly: GCA_021527685.1. Classification (NCBI taxonomy): domain Eukaryota; phylum Oomycota; class Saprolegniomycetes; order Saprolegniales; family Verrucalvaceae; genus Aphanomyces; species Aphanomyces euteiches. Next base: position 812,161 of record JAJGMV010000284.1, read on the forward strand.
TGAGAAATGCAGCGGAGAAAGCCACCACATTGACGCCATTTGTATGGGAAGATGCACCTGATTTGACTCCAGTCAAACGCATTGTTGCAGTCAAGCCACCCAAATTAGATCTCATCAATTTCCAAGCACGACCCACGGCCATCCATTGATGTGTGTGACGACTGCCACAAGGTCGGTAGTAAAAAGTAGCTGGTGTGTGGTATGGTATATATGTTGGTGAGTATAAGGTATGAGGGTGTAGTGTGTTGACTGTGTATATATATGGTGTATTTGATGTAAATTGGTGTGAATGTGGTATCTTTGTTGTCGTGGGGAGTGGAATATGCTTGGTGGTATGTGTTGTTGTGTCTCGGTTGTATGGTACCGTGTTGTGTGGGTGTATAGTATAGCGTCTACGTGGCCCAATTGGATAGGGCATCCGCCTACGAAGCGGGAGATTGCGGGTTCGAGTCCCGTCGTGGACTACACTTTTGCCCCTCTTTTTCACCACTCTCACTTTCCATCCACACTCTCCACCTCCTTCACTCGACTGTCTTTATATCACGACTTTTCTATCCCTTCGTCATCAGACAAACAATACAGACAACCGGCATTTTTCTCCACGAAAAACGTACCCACTCACCTCCCCAATCATCCGTCGCTCTGTTTTCTTTTTCAAAACACTCATTCCATATTGCCACGCCAAAGAAAATATACCATGTACCACAAGACGAGTTTCGACCAGGCTCACACGAATGTCATTCGTTACCCGTTTCATTTCCTCTTCTCGAAGGTCTAGACACATTTGGTCTCATCCAACGCCAATAGCACACATTGCATGCATACAATTGGAGGAACTGCAAAGCTGGAGAAACCATATCTTGAATCCAATACGTTGCGTGAGACTCGACCCATCATACTTTTGCCGATGGTGTGAAATGGAAGACGATAAATACGCTCTTCCAACATGTCCACGCACGTGGAATTGGAATACAACCTCATATATATGTGGCATCGGCTGTGCAAGAATGATGGCGCTCTTATAATCGTGAGTCAAACTGGTTATTAAGTCGTGACGATACTTTGGACGAAAAGGAGAGTAGAATATCATATTGGGACACTTTTTGTTTGCCATGAAAAGAGCGACAACTTTCGACACAGAGAAAGCTGCGATTACGATGCTTGAATCCATCAATGTAGACGAAGTGGAGTGAGCTGTTCGTGTGAGAAATGCAGCGGAGAAAGCCACCACATTGACGCCATTTGTATGGGAAGATGCACCTGATTTGACTCCAGTCAAACGCATTGTTGCAGTCAAGCCACCCAAATTAGATCTCATCAATTTCCAAGCACGACCCACGGCCATCCATTGATGTGTGTGACGACTGCCACAAGGTCGGTAGTAAAAAGTAGCTGGTGTGTGGTATGGTATATATGTTGGTGAGTATAAGGTATGAGGGTGTAGTGTGTTGACTGTGTATATATATGGTGTATTTGATGTAAATTGGTGTGAATGTGGTATCTTTGTTGTCGTGGGGAGTGGAATATGCTTGGTGGTATGTGTTGTTGTGTCTCGGTTGTATGGTACCGTGTTGTGTGGGTGTATAGTATAGCGTCTACGTGGCCCAATTGGATAGGGCATCCGCCTACGAAGCGGGAGATTGCGGGTTCGAGTCCCGTCGTGGACTACACTTTTGCCCCTCTTTTTCACCACTCTCACTTTCCATCCACACTCTCCACCTCCTTCACTCGACTGTCTTTATATCACGACTTTTCTATCCCTTCGTCATCAGACAAACAATACAGACAACCGGCATTTTTCTCCACGAAAAACGTACCCACTCACCTCCCCAATCATCCGTCGCTCTGTTTTCTTTTTCAAAACACTCATTCCATATTGCCACGCCAAAGAAAATATACCATGTACCACAAGACGAGTTTCGACCAGGCTCACACGAATGTCATTCGTTACCCGTTTCATTTCCTCTTCTCGAAGGTCTAGACACATTTGGTCTCATCCAACGCCAATAGCACACATTGCATGCATACAATTGGAGGAACTGCAAAGCTGGAGAAACCATATCTTGAATCCAATACGTTGCGTGAGACTCGACCCATCATACTTTTGCCGATGGTGTGAAATGGAAGACGATAAATACGCTCTTCCAACATGTCCACGCACGTGGAATTGGAATACAACCTCATATATATGTGGCATCGGCTGTGCAAGAATGATGGCGCTCTTATAATCGTGAGTCAAACTGGTTATTAAGTCGTGACGATACTTTGGACGAAAAGGAGAGTAGAATATCATATTGGGACACTTTTTGTTTGCCATGAAAAGAGCGACAACTTTCGACACAGAGAAAGCTGCGATTACGATGCTTGAATCCATCAATGTAGACGAAGTGGAGTGAGCTGTTCGTGTGAGAAATGCAGCGGAGAAAGCCACCACATTGACGCCATTTGTATGGGAAGATGCACCTGATTTGACTCCAGTCAAACGCATTGTTGCAGTCAAGCCACCCAAATTAGATCTCATCAATTTCCAAGCACGACCCACGGCCATCCATTGATGTGTGTGACGACTGCCACAAGGTCGGTAGTAAAAAGTAGCTGGTGTGTGGTATGGTATATATGTTGGTGAGTATAAGGTATGAGGGTGTAGTGTGTTGACTGTGTATATATATGGTGTATTTGATGTAAATTGGTGTGAATGTGGTATCTTTGTTGTCGTGGGGAGTGGAATATGCTTGGTGGTATGTGTTGTTGTGTCTCGGTTGTATGGTACCGTGTTGTGTGGGTGTATAGTATAGCGTCTACGTGGCCCAATTGGATAGGGCATCCGCCTACGAAGCGGGAGATTGCGGGTTCGAGTCCCGTCGTGGACTACACTTTTGCCCCTCTTTTTCACCACTCTCACTTTCCATCCACACTCTCCACCTCCTTCACTCGACTGTCTTTATATCACGACTTTTCTATCCCTTCGTCATCAGACAAACAATACAGACAACCGGCATTTTTCTCCACGAAAAACGTACCCACTCACCTCCCCAATCATCCGTCGCTCTGTTTTCTTTTTCAAAACACTCATTCCATATTGCCACGCCAAAGAAAATATACCATGTACCACAAGACGAGTTTCGACCAGGCTCACACGAATGTCATTCGTTACCCGTTTCATTTCCTCTTCTCGAATGTCTAGACACATTTGGTCTCATCCAACGCCAATAGCACACATTGCATGCATACAATTGGAGGAACTGCAAAGCTGGAGAAACCATATCTTGAATCCAATACGTTGCGTGAGACTCGACCCATCATACTTTTGCCGATGGTGTGAAATGGAAGACGATAAATACGCTCTTCCAACATGTCCACGCACGTGGAATTGGAATACAACCTCATATATATGTGGCATCGGCTGTGCAAGAATGATGGCGCTCTTATAAACGTGAGTCAAACTGGTTATTAAGTCGTGACGATACTTTGGACGAAAAGGAGAGTAGAATATCATATTGGGACACTTTTTGTTTGCCATGAAAAGAGCGACAACTTTCGACACAGAGAAAGCTGCGATTACGATGCTTGAATCCATCAATGTAGACGAAGTGGAGTGAGCTGTTCGTGTGAGAAATGCAGCGGAGAAAGCCACCACATTGACGCCATTTGTATGGGAAGATGCACCTGATTTGACTCCAGTCAAACGCATTGTTGCAGTCAAGCCACCCAAATTAGATCTCATCAATTTCCAAGCACGACCCACGGCCATCCATTGATGTGTGTGACGACTGCCACAAGGTCGGTAGTAAAAAGTAGCTGGTGTGTGGTATGGTATATATGTTGGTGAGTATAAGGTATGAGGGTGTAGTGTGTTGACTGTGTATATATATGGTGTATTTGATGTAAATTGGTGTGAATGTGGTATCTTTGTTGTCGTGGGGAGTGGAATATGCTTGGTGGTATGTGTTGTTGTGTCTCGGTTGTATGGTACCGTGTTGTGTGGGTGTATAGTATAGCGTCTACGTGGCCCAATTGGATAGGGCATCCGCCTACGAAGCGGGAGATTGCGGGTTCGAGTCCCGTCGTGGACTACACTTTTGCCCCTCTTTTTCACCACTCTCACTTTCCATCCACACTCTCCACCTCCTTCACTCGACTGTCTTTATATCACGACTTTTCTATCCCTTCGTCATCAGACAAACAATACAGACAACCGGCATTTTTCTCCACGAAAAACGTACCCACTCACCTCCCCAATCATCCGTCGCTCTGTTTTCTTTTTCAAAACACTCATTCCATATTGCCACGCCAAAGAAAATATACCATGTACCACAAGACGAGTTTCGACCAGGCTCACACGAATGTCATTCGTTACCCGTTTCATTTCCTCTTCTCGAAGGTCTAGACACATTTGGTCTCATCCAACGCCAATAGCACACATTGCATGCATACAATTGGAGGAACTGCAAAGCTGGAGAAACCATATCTTGAATCCAATACGTTGCGTGAGACTCGACCCATCATACTTTTGCCGATGGTGTGAAATGGAAGACGATAAATACGCTCTTCCAACATGTCCACGCACGTGGAATTGGAATACAACCTCATATATATGTGGCATCGGCTGTGCAAGAATGATGGCGCTCTTATAATCGTGAGTCAAACTGGTTATTAAGTCGTGACGATACTTTGGACGAAAAGGAGAGTAGAATATCATATTGGGACACTTTTTGTTTGCCATGAAAAGAGCGACAACTTTCGACACAGAGAAAGCTGCGATTACGATGCTTGAATCCATCAATGTAGACGAAGTGGAGTGAGCTGTTCGTGTGAGAAATGCAGCGGAGAAAGCCACCACATTGACGCCATTTGTATGGGAAGATGCACCTGATTTGACTCCAGTCAAACGCATTGTTGCAGTCAAGCCACCCAAATTAGATCTCATCAATTTCCAAGCACGACCCACGGCCATCCATTGATGTGTGTGACGACTGCCACAAGGTCGGTAGTAAAAAGTAGCTGGTGTGTGGTATGGTATATATGTTGGTGAGTATAAGGTATGAGGGTGTAGTGTGTTGACTGTGTATATATATGGTGTATTTGATGTAAATTGGTGTGAATGTGGTATCTTTGTTGTCGTGGGGAGTGGAATATGCTTGGTGGTATGTGTTGTTGTGTCTCGGTTGTATGGTACCGTGTTGTGTGGGTGTATAGTATAGCGTCTACGTGGCCCAATTGGATAGGGCATCCGCCTACGAAGCGGGAGATTGCGGGTTCGAGTCCCGTCGTGGACTACACTTTTGCCCCTCTTTTTCACCACTCTCACTTTCCATCCACACTCTCCACCTCCTTCACTCGACTGTCTTTATATCACGACTTTTCTATCCCTTCGTCATCAGACAAACAATACAGACAACCGGCATTTTTCTCCACGAAAAACGTACCCACTCACCTCCCCAATCATCCGTCGCTCTGTTTTCTTTTTCAAAACACTCATTCCATATTGCCACGCCAAAGAAAATATACCATGTACCACAAGACGAGTTTCGACCAGGCTCACACGAATGTCATTCGTTACCCGTTTCATTTCCTCTTCTCGAAGGTCTAGACACATTTGGTCTCATCCAACGCCAATAGCACACATTGCATGCATACAATTGGAGGAACTGCAAAGCTGGAGAAACCATATCTTGAATCCAATACGTTGCGTGAGACTCGACCCATCATACTTTTGCCGATGGTGTGAAATGGAAGACGATAAATACGCTCTTCCAACATGTCCACGCACGTGGAATTGGAATACAACCTCATATATATGTGGCATCGGCTGTGCAAGAATGATGGCGCTCTTATAATCGTGAGTCAAACTGGTTATTAAGTCGTGACGATACTTTGGACGAAAAGGAGAGTAGAATATCATATTGGGACACTTTTTGTTTGCCATGAAAAGAGCGACAACTTTCGACACAGAGAAAGCTGCGATTACGATGCTTGAATCCATCAATGTAGACGAAGTGGAGTGAGCTGTTCGTGTGAGAAATGCAGCGGAGAAAGCCACCACATTGACGCCATTTGTATGGGAAGATGCACCTGATTTGACTCCAGTCAAACGCATTGTTGCAGTCAAGCCACCCAAATTAGATCTCATCAATTTCCAAGCACGACCCACGGCCATCCATTGATGTGTGTGACGACTGCCACAAGGTCGGTAGTAAAAAGTAGCTGGTGTGTGGTATGGTATATATGTTGGTGAGTATAAGGTATGAGGGTGTAGTGTGTTGACTGTGTATATATATGGTGTATTTGATGTAAATTGGTGTGAATGTGGTATCTTTGTTGTCGTGGGGAGTGGAATATGCTTGGTGGTATGTGTTGTTGTGTCTCGGTTGTATGGTACCGTGTTGTGTGGGTGTATAGTATAGCGTCTACGTGGCCCAATTGGATAGGGCATCCGCCTACGAAGCGGGAGATTGCGGGTTCGAGTCCCGTCGTGGACTACACTTTTGCCCCTCTTTTTCACCACTCTCACTTTCCATCCACACTCTCCACCTCCTTCACTCGACTGTCTTTATATCACGACTTTTCTATCCCTTCGTCATCAGACAAACAATACAGACAACCGGCATTTTTCTCCACGAAAAACGTACCCACTCACCTCCCCAATCATCCGTCGCTCTGTTTTCTTTTTCAAAACACTCATTCCATATTGCCACGCCAAAGAAAATATACCATGTACCACAAGACGAGTTTCGACCAGGCTCACACGAATGTCATTCGCTACCCGTTTCATTTCCTCTTCTCGAAGGTCTAGACACATTTGGTCTCATCCAACGCCAATAGCACACATTGCATGCATACAATTGGAGGAACTGCAAAGCTGGAGAAACCATATCTTGAATCCAATACGTTGCGTGAGACTCGACCCATCATACTTTTGCCGATGGTGTGAAATGGAAGACGATAAATACGCTCTTCCAACATGTCCACGCACGTGGAATTGGAATACAACCTCATATATATGTGGCATCGGCTGTGCAAGAATGATGGCGCTCTTATAATCGTGAGTCAAACTGGTTATTAAGTCGTGACGATACTTTGGACGAAAAGGAGAGTAGAATATCATATTGGGACACTTTTTGTTTGCCATGAAAAGAGCGACAACTTTCGACACAGAGAAAGCTGCGATTACGATGCTTGAATCCATCAATGTAGACGAAGTGGAGTGAGCTGTTCGTGTGAGAAATGCAGCGGAGAAAGCCACCACATTGACGCCATTTGTATGGGAAGATGCACCTGATTTGACTCCAGTCAAACGCATTGTTGCAGTCAAGCCACCCAAATTAGATCTCATCAATTTCCAAGCACGACCCACGGCCATCCATTGATGTGTGTGACGACTGCCACAAGGTCGGTAGTAAAAAGTAGCTGGTGTGTGGTATGGTATATATGTTGGTGAGTATAAGGTATGAGGGTGTAGTGTGTTGACTGTGTATATATATGGTGTATTTGATGTAAATTGGTGTGAATGTGGTATCTTTGTTGTCGTGGGGAGTGGAATATGCTTGGTGGTATGTGTTGTTGTGTCTCGGTTGTATGGTACCGTGTTGTGTGGGTGTATAGTATAGCGTCTACGTGGCCCAATTGGATAGGGCATCCGCCTACGAAGCGGGAGATTGCGGGTTCGAGTCCCGTCGTGGACTACACTTTTGCCCCTCTTTTTCACCACTCTCACTTTCCATCCACACTCTCCACCTCCTTCACTCGACTGTCTTTATATCACGACTTTTCTATCCCTTCGTCATCAGACAAACAATACAGACAACCGGCATTTTTCTCCACGAAAAACGTACCCACTCACCTCCCCAATCATCCGTCGCTCTGTTTTCTTTTTCAAAACACTCATTCCATATTGCCACGCCAAAGAAAATATACCATGTACCACAAGACGAGTTTCGACCAGGCTCACACGAATGTCATTCGCTACCCGTTTCATTTCCTCTTCTCGAAGGTCTAGACACATTTGGTCTCATCCAACGCCAATAGCACACATTGCATGCATACAATTGGAGGAACTGCAAAGCTGGAGAAACCATATCTTGAATCCAATACGTTGCGTGAGACTCGACCCATCATACTTTTGCCGATGGTGTGAAATGGAAGACGATAAATACGCTCTTCCAACATGTCCACGCACGTGGAATTGGAATACAACCTCATATATATGTGGCATCGGCTGTGCAAGAATGATGGCGCTCTTATAAACGTGAGTCAAACTGGTTATTAAGTCGTGACGATACTTTGGACGAAAAGGAGAGTAGAATATCATATTGGGACACTTTTTGTTTGCCATGAAAAGAGCGACAACTTTCGACACAGAGAAAGCTGCGATTACGATGCTTGAATCCATCAATGTAGACGAAGTGGAGTGAGCTGTTCGTGTGAGAAATGCAGCGGAGAAAGCCACCACATTGACGCCATTTGTATGGGAAGATGCACCTGATTTGACTCCAGTCAAACGCATTGTTGCAGTCAAGCCACCCAAATTAGATCTCATCAATTTCCAAGCACGACCCACGGCCATCCATTGATGTGTGTGACGACTGCCACAAGGTCGGTAGTAAAAAGTAGCTGGTGTGTGGTATGGTATATATGTTGGTGAGTATAAGGTATGAGGGTGTAGTGTGTTGACTGTGTATATATATGGTGTATTTGATGTAAATTGGTGTGAATGTGGTATCTTTGTTGTCGTGGGGAGTGGAATATGCTTGGTGGTATGTGTTGTTGTGTCTCGGTTGTATGGTACCGTGTTGTGTGGGTGTATAGTATAGCGTCTACGTGGCCCAATTGGATAGGGCATCCGCCTACGAAGCGGGAGATTGCGGGTTCGAGTCCCGTCGTGGACTACACTTTTGCCCCTCTTTTTCACCACTCTCACTTTCCATCCACACTCTCCACCTCCTTCACTCGACTGTCTTTATATCACGACTTTTCTATCCCTTCGTCATCAGACAAACAATACAGACAACCGGCATTTTTCTCCACGAAAAACGTACCCACTCACCTCCCCAATCATCCGTCGCTCTGTTTTCTTTTTCAAAACACTCATTCCATATTGCCACGCCAAAGAAAATATACCATGTACCACAAGACGAGTTTCGACCAGGCTCACACGAATGTCATTCGTTACCCGTTTCATTTCCTCTTCTCGAAGGTCTAGACACATTTGGTCTCATCCAACGCCAATAGCACACATTGCATGCATACAATTGGAGGAACTGCAAAGCTGGAGAAACCATATCTTGAATCCAATACGTTGCGTGAGACTCGACCCATCATACTTTTGCCGATGGTGTGAAATGGAAGACGATAAATACGCTCTTCCAACATGTCCACGCACGTGGAATTGGAATACAACCTCATATATATGTGGCATCGGCTGTGCAAGAATGATGGCGCTCTTATAATCGTGAGTCAAACTGGTTATTAAGTCGTGACGATACTTTGGACGAAAAGGAGAGTAGAATATCATATTGGGACACTTTTTGTTTGCCATGAAAAGAGCGACAACTTTCGACACAGAGAAAGCTGCGATTACGATGCTTGAATCCATCAATGTAGACGAAGTGGAGTGAGCTGTTCGTGTGAGAAATGCAGCGGAGAAAGCCACCACATTGACGCCATTTGTATGGGAAGATGCACCTGATTTGACTCCAGTCAAACGCATTGTTGCAGTCAAGCCACCCAAATTAGATCTCATCAATTTCCAAGCACGACCCACGGCCATCCATTGATGTGTGTGACGACTGCCACAAGGTCGGTAGTAAAAAGTAGCTGGTGTGTGGTATGGTATATATGTTGGTGAGTATAAGGTATGAGGGTGTAGTGTGTTGACTGTGTATATATATGGTGTATTTGATGTAAATTGGTGTGAATGTGGTATCTTTGTTGTCGTGGGGAGTGGAATATGCTTGGTGGTATGTGTTGTTGTGTCTCGGTTGTATGGTACCGTGTTGTGTGGGTGTATAGTATAGCGTCTACGTGGCCCAATTGGATAGGGCATCCGCCTACGAAGCGGGAGATTGCGGGTTCGAGTCCCGTCGTGGACTACACTTTTGCCCCTCTTTTTCACCACTCTCACTTTCCATCCACACTCTCCACCTCCTTCACTCGACTGTCTTTATATCACGACTTTTCTATCCCTTCGTCATCAGACAAACAATACAGACAACCGGCATTTTTCTCCACGAAAAACGTACCCACTCACCTCCCCAATCATCCGTCGCTCTGTTTTCTTTTTCGAAACACTCATTCCATATTGCCACGCCAAAGAAAATATACCATGTACCACAAGACGAGTTTCGACCAGGCTCACACGAATGTCATTCGCTACCCGTTTCATTTCCTCTTCTCGAAGGTCTAGACACATTTGGTCTCATCCAACGCCAATAGCACACATTGCATGCATACAATTGGAGGAACTGCAAAGCTGGAGAAACCATATCTTGAATCCAATACGTTGCGTGAGACTCGACCCATCATACTTTTGCCGATGGTGTGAAATGGAAGACGATAAATACGCTCTTCCAACATGTCCACGCACGTGGAATTGGAATACAACCTCATATATATGTGGCATCGGCTGTGCAAGAATGATGGCGCTCTTATAAACGTGAGTCAAACTGGTTATTAAGTCGTGACGATACTTTGGACGAAAAGGAGAGTAGAATATCATATTGGGACACTTTTTGTTTGCCATGAAAAGAGCGACAACTTTCGACACAGAGAAAGCTGCGATTACGATGCTTGAATCCATCAATGTAGACGAAGTGGAGTGAGCTGTTCGTGTGAGAAATGCAGCGGAGAAAGCCACCACATTGACGCCATTTGTATGGGAAGATGCACCTGATTTGACTCCAGTCAAACGCATTGTTGCAGTCAAGCCACCCAAATTAGATCTCATCAATTTCCAAGCACGACCCACGGCCATCCATTGATGTGTGTGACGACTGCCACAAGGTCGGTAGTAAAAAGTAGCTGGTGTGTGGTATGGTATATATGTTGGTGAGTATAAGGTATGAGGGTGTAGTGTGTTGACTGTGTATATATATGGTGTATTTGATGTAAATTGGTGTGAATGTGGTATCTTTGTTGTCGTGGGGAGTGGAATATGCTTGGTGGTATGTGTTGTTGTGTCTCGGTTGTATGGTACCGTGTTGTGTGGGTGTATAGTATAGCGTCTACGTGGCCCAATTGGATAGGGCATCCGCCTACGAAGCGGGAGATTGCGGGTTCGAGTCCCGTCGTGGACTACACTTTTGCCCCTCTTTTTCACCACTCTCACTTTCCATCCACACTCTCCACCTCCTTCACTCGACTGTCTTTATATCACGACTTTTCTATCCCTTCGTCATCAGACAAACAATACAGACAACCGGCATTTTTCTCCACGAAAAACGTACCCACTCACCTCCCCAATCATCCGTCGCTCTGTTTTCTTTTTCAAAACACTCATTCCATATTGCCACGCCAAAGAAAATATACCATGTACCACAAGACGAGTTTCGACCAGGCTCACACGAATGTCATTCGCTACCCGTTTCATTTCCTCTTCTCGAAGGTCTAGACACATTTGGTCTCATCCAACGCCAATAGCACACATTGCATGCATACAATTGGAGGAACTGCAAAGCTGGAGAAACCATATCTTGAATCCAATACGTTGCGTGAGACTCGACCCATCATACTTTTGCCGATGGTGTGAAATGGAAGACGATAAATACGCTCTTCCAACATGTCCACGCACGTGGAATTGGAATACAACCTCATATATATGTGGCATCGGCTGTGCAAGAATGATGGCGCTCTTATAACGTGAGTCAAACTGGTTATTAAGTCGTGACGATACTTTGGACGAAAAGGAGAGTAGAATATCATATTGGGACACTTTTTGTTTGCCATGAAAAGAGCGACAACTTTCGACACAGAGAAAGCTGCGATTACGATGCTTGAATCCATCAATGTAGACGAAGTGGAGTGAGCTGTTCGTGTGAGAAATGCAGCGGAGAAAGCCACCACATTGACGCCATTTGTATGGGAAGATGCACCTGATTTGACTCCAGTCAAACGCATTGTTGCAGTCAAGCCACCCAAATTAGATCTCATCAATTTCCAAGCACGACCCACGGCCATCCATTGATGTGTGTGACGACTGCCACAAGGTCGGTAGTAAAAAGTAGCTGGTGTGTGGTATGGTATATATGTTGGTGAGTATAAGGTATGAGGGTGTAGTGTGTTGACTGTGTATATATATGGTGTATTTGATGTAAATTGGTGTGAATGTGGTATCTTTGTTGTCGTGGGGAGTGGAATATGCTTGGTGGTATGTGTTGTTGTGTCTCGGTTGTATGGTACCGTGTTGTGTGGGTGTATAGTATAGCGTCTACGTGGCCCAATTGGATAGGGCATCCGCCTACGAAGCGGGAGATTGCGGGTTCGAGTCCCGTCGTGGACTACACTTTTGCCCCTCTTTTTCACCACTCTCACTTTCCATCCACACTCTCCACCTCCTTCACTCGACTGTCTTTATATCACGACTTTTCTATCCCTTCGTCATCAGACAAACAATACAGACAACCGGCATTTTTCTCCACGAAAAACGTACCCACTCACCTCCCCAATCATCCGTCGCTCTGTTTTCTTTTTCAAAACACTCATTCCATATTGCCACGCCAAAGAAAATATACCATGTACCACAAGACGAGTTTCGACCAGGCTCACACGAATGTCATTCGCTACCCGTTTCATTTCCTCTTCTCGAAGGTCTAGACACATTTGGTCTCATCCAACGCCAATAGCACACATTGCATGCATACAATTGGAGGAACTGCAAAGCTGGAGAAACCATATCTTGAATCCAATACGTTGCGTGAGACTCGACCCATCATACTTTTGCCGATGGTGTGAAATGGAAGACGATAAATACGCTCTTCCAACATGTCCACGCACGTGGAATTGGAATACAACCTCATATATATGTGGCATCGGCTGTGCAAGAATGATGGCGCTCTTATAAACGTGAGTCAAACTGGTTATTAAGTCGTGACGATACTTTGGACGAAAAGGAGAGTAGAATATCATATTGGGACACTTTTTGTTTGCCATGAAAAGAGCGACAACTTTCGACACAGAGAAAGCTGCGATTACGATGCTTGAATCCATCAATGTAGACGAAGTGGAGTGAGCTGTTCGTGTGAGAAATGCAGCGGAGAAGCCACCACATTGACGCCATTTGTATGGGAAGATGCACCTGATTTGACTCCAGTCAAACGCATTGTTGCAGTCAAGCCACCCAAATTAGATCTCATCAATTTCCAAGCACGACCCACGGCCATCCATTGATGTGTGTGACGACTGCCACAAGGTCGGTAGTAAAAAGTAGCTGGTGTGTGGTATGGTATATATGTTGGTGAGTATAAGGTATGAGGGTGTAGTGTGTTGACTGTGTATATATATGGTGTATTTGATGTAAATTGGTGTGAATGTGGTATCTTTGTTGTCGTGGGGAGTGGAATATGCTTGGTGGTATGTGTTGTTGTGTCTCGGTTGTATGGTACCGTGTTGTGTGGGTGTATAGTATAGCGTCTACGTGGCCCAATTGGATAGGGCATCCGCCTACGAAGCGGGAGATTGCGGGTTCGAGTCCCGTCGTGGACTACACTTTTGCCCCTCTTTTTCACCACTCTCACTTTCCATCCACACTCTCCACCTCCTTCACTCGACTGTCTTTATATCACGACTTTTCTATCCCTTCGTCATCAGACAAACAATACAGACAACCGGCATTTTTCTCCACGAAAAACGTACCCACTCACCTCCCCAATCATCCGTCGCTCTGTTTTCTTTTTCAAAACACTCATTCCATATTGCCACGCCAAAGAAAATATACCATGTACCACAAGACGAGTTTCGACCAGGCTCACACGAATGTCATTCGCTACCCGTTTCATTTCCTCTTCTCGAAGGTCTAGACACATTTGGTCTCATCCAACGCCAATAGCACACATTGCATGCATACAATTGGAGGAACTGCAAAGCTGGAGAAACCATATCTTGAATCCAATACGTTGCGTGAGACTCGACCCATCATACTTTTGCCGATGGTGTGAAATGGAAGACGATAAATACGCTCTTCCAACATGTCCACGCACGTGGAATTGGAATACAACCTCATATATATGTGGCATCGGCTGTGCAAGAATGATGGCGCTCTTATAAACGTGAGTCAAACTGGTTATTAAGTCGTGACGATACTTTGGACGAAAAGGAGAGTAGAATATCATATTGGGACACTTTTTGTTTGCCATGAAAAGAGCGACAACTTTCGACACAGAGAAAGCTGCGATTACGATGCTTGAATCCATCAATGTAGACGAAGTGGAGTGAGCTGTTCGTGTGAGAAATGCAGCGGAGAAAGCCACCACATTGACGCCATTTGTATGGGAAGATGCACCTGATTTGACTCCAGTCAAACGCATTGTTGCAGTCAAGCCACCCAAATTAGATCTCATCAATTTCCAAGCACGACCCACGGCCATCCATTGATGTGTGTGACGACTGCCACAAGGTCGGTAGTAAAAAGTAGCTGGTGTGTGGTATGGTATATATGTTGGTGAGTATAAGGTATGAGGGTGTAGTGTGTTGACTGTGTATATATATGGTGTATTTGATGTAAATTGGTGTGAATGTGGTATCTTTGTTGTCGTGGGGAGTGGAATATGCTTGGTGGTATGTGTTGTTGTGTCTCGGTTGTATGGTACCGTGTTGTGTGGGTGTATAGTATAGCGTCTACGTGGCCCAATTGGATAGGGCATCCGCCTACGAAGCGGGAGATTGCGGGTTCGAGTCCCGTCGTGGACTACACTTTTGCCCCTCTTTTTCACCACTCTCACTTTCCATCCACACTCTCCACCTCCTTCACTCGACTGTCTTTATATCACGACTTTTCTATCCCTTCGTCATCAGACAAACAATACAGACAACCGGCATTTTTCTCCACGAAAAACGTACCCACTCACCTCCCCAATCATCCGTCGCTCTGTTTTCTTTTTCAAAACACTCATTCCATATTGCCACGCCAAAG
This sequence comes from Aphanomyces euteiches, assembly GCA_021527685.1. NCBI lineage: Eukaryota > Oomycota > Saprolegniomycetes > Saprolegniales > Verrucalvaceae > Aphanomyces > Aphanomyces euteiches. The sequence goes on from JAJGMV010000284.1 coordinate 827,282, forward strand.
AAAATATACCATGTACCACAAGACGAGTTTCGACCAGGCTCACACGAATGTCATTCGTTACCCGTTTCATTTCCTCTTCTCGAAGGTCTAGACACATTTGGTCTCATCCAACGCCAATAGCACACATTGCATGCATACAATTGGAGGAACTGCAAAGCTGGAGAAACCATATCTTGAATCCAATACGTTGCGTGAGACTCGACCCATCATACTTTTGCCGATGGTGTGAAATGGAAGACGATAAATACGCTCTTCCAACATGTCCACGCACGTGGAATTGGAATACAACCTCATATATATGTGGCATCGGCTGTGCAAGAATGATGGCGCTCTTATAAACGTGAGTCAAACTGGTTATTAAGTCGTGACGATACTTTGGACGAAAAGGAGAGTAGAATATCATATTGGGACACTTTTTGTTTGCCATGAAAAGAGCGACAACTTTCGACACAGAGAAAGCTGCGATTACGATGCTTGAATCCATCAATGTAGACGAAGTGGAGTGAGCTGTTCGTGTGAGAAATGCAGCGGAGAAAGCCACCACATTGACGCCATTTGTATGGGAAGATGCACCTGATTTGACTCCAGTCAAACGCATTGTTGCAGTCAAGCCACCCAAATTAGATCTCATCAATTTCCAAGCACGACCCACGGCCATCCATTGATGTGTGTGACGACTGCCACAAGGTCGGTAGTAAAAAGTAGCTGGTGTGTGGTATGGTATATATGTTGGTGAGTATAAGGTATGAGGGTGTAGTGTGTTGACTGTGTATATATATGGTGTATTTGATGTAAATTGGTGTGAATGTGGTATCTTTGTTGTCGTGGGGAGTGGAATATGCTTGGTGGTATGTGTTGTTGTGTCTCGGTTGTATGGTACCGTGTTGTGTGGGTGTATAGTATAGCGTCTACGTGGCCCAATTGGATAGGGCATCCGCCTACGAAGCGGGAGATTGCGGGTTCGAGTCCCGTCGTGGACTACACTTTTGCCCCTCTTTTTCACCACTCTCACTTTCCATCCACACTCTCCACCTCCTTCACTCGACTGTCTTTATATCACGACTTTTCTATCCCTTCGTCATCAGACAAACAATACAGACAACCGGCATTTTTCTCCACGAAAAACGTACCCACTCACCTCCCCAATCATCCGTCGCTCTGTTTTCTTTTTCAAAACACTCATTCCATATTGCCACGCCAAAGAAAATATACCATGTACCACAAGACGAGTTTCGACCAGGCTCACACGAATGTCATTCGTTACCCGTTTCATTTCCTCTTCTCGAATGTCTAGACACATTTGGTCTCATCCAACGCCAATAGCACACATTGCATGCATACAATTGGAGGAACTGCAAAGCTGGAGAAACCATATCTTGAATCCAATACGTTGCGTGAGACTCGACCCATCATACTTTTGCCGATGGTGTGAAATGGAAGACGATAAATACGCTCTTCCAACATGTCCACGCACGTGGAATTGGAATACAACCTCATATATATGTGGCATCGGCTGTGCAAGAATGATGGCGCTCTTATAAACGTGAGTCAAACTGGTTATTAAGTCGTGACGATACTTTGGACGAAAAGGAGAGTAGAATATCATATTGGGACACTTTTTGTTTGCCATGAAAAGAGCGACAACTTTCGACACAGAGAAAGCTGCGATTACGATGCTTGAATCCATCAATGTAGACGAAGTGGAGTGAGCTGTTCGTGTGAGAAATGCAGCGGAGAAAGCCACCACATTGACGCCATTTGTATGGGAAGATGCACCTGATTTGACTCCAGTCAAACGCATTGTTGCAGTCAAGCCACCCAAATTAGATCTCATCAATTTCCAAGCACGACCCACGGCCATCCATTGATGTGTGTGACGACTGCCACAAGGTCGGTAGTAAAAAGTAGCTGGTGTGTGGTATGGTATATATGTTGGTGAGTATAAGGTATGAGGGTGTAGTGTGTTGACTGTGTATATATATGGTGTATTTGATGTAAATTGGTGTGAATGTGGTATCTTTGTTGTCGTGGGGAGTGGAATATGCTTGGTGGTATGTGTTGTTGTGTCTCGGTTGTATGGTACCGTGTTGTGTGGGTGTATAGTATAGCGTCTACGTGGCCCAATTGGATAGGGCATCCGCCTACGAAGCGGGAGATTGCGGGTTCGAGTCCCGTCGTGGACTACACTTTTGCCCCTCTTTTTCACCACTCTCACTTTCCATCCACACTCTCCACCTCCTTCACTCGACTGTCTTTATATCACGACTTTTCTATCCTTCGTCATCAGACAAACAATACAGACAACCGGCATTTTTCTCCACGAAAAAACGTACCCACTCACCTCCCCAATCATCCGTCGCTCTGTTTTCTTTTTCAAAACACTCATTCCATATTGCCACGCCAAAGAAAATATACCATGTACCACAAGACGAGTTTCGACCAGGCTCACACGAATGTCATTCGCTACCCGTTTCATTTCCTCTTCTCGAAGGTCTAGACACATTTGGTCTCATCCAACGCCAATAGCACACATTGCATGCATACAATTGGAGGAACTGCAAAGCTGGAGAAACCATATCTTGAATCCAATACGTTGCGTGAGACTCGACCCATCATACTTTTGCCGATGGTGTGAAATGGAAGACGATAAATACGCTCTTCCAACATGTCCACGCACGTGGAATTGGAATACAACCTCATATATATGTGGCATCGGCTGTGCAAGAATGATGGCGCTCTTATAAACGTGAGTCAAACTGGTTATTAAGTCGTGACGATACTTTGGACGAAAAGGAGAGTAGAATATCATATTGGGACACTTTTTGTTTGCCATGAAAAGAGCGACAACTTTCGACACAGAGAAAGCTGCGATTACGATGCTTGAATCCATCAATGTAGACGAAGTGGAGTGAGCTGTTCGTGTGAGAAATGCAGCGGAGAAAGCCACCACATTGACGCCATTTGTATGGGAAGATGCACCTGATTTGACTCCAGTCAAACGCATTGTTGCAGTCAAGCCACCCAAATTAGATCTCATCAATTTCCAAGCACGACCCACGGCCATCCATTGATGTGTGTGACGACTGCCACAAGGTCGGTAGTAAAAAGTAGCTGGTGTGTGGTATGGTATATATGTTGGTGAGTATAAGGTATGAGGGTGTAGTGTGTTGACTGTGTATATATATGGTGTATTTGATGTAAATTGGTGTGAATGTGGTATCTTTGTTGTCGTGGGGAGTGGAATATGCTTGGTGGTATGTGTTGTTGTGTCTCGGTTGTATGGTACCGTGTTGTGTGGGTGTATAGTATAGCGTCTACGTGGCCAATTGGATAGGGCATCCGCCTACGAAGCGGGAGATTGCGGGTTCGAGTCCCGTCGTGGACTACACTTTTGCCCCTCTTTTTCACCACTCTCACTTTCCATCCACACTCTCCACCTCCTTCACTCGACTGTCTTTATATCACGACTTTTCTATCCCTTCGTCATCAGACAAACAATACAGACAACCGGCATTTTTCTCCACGAAAAACGTACCCACTCACCTCCCCAATCATCCGTCGCTCTGTTTTCTTTTTTCAAAACACTCATTCCATATTGCCACGCCAAAGAAAATTATACCATGTACCACAAGACGAGTTTCGACCAGGCTCACACGAATGTCATTCGCTACCCGTTTCATTTCCTCTTCTCGAAGGTCTAGACACATTTGGTCTCATCCAACGCAATAGCACACATTGCATGCATACAATTGGAGGAACTGCAAAGCTGGAGAAACCATATCTTGAATCCAATACGTTGCGTGAGACTCGACCCATCATACTTTTGCCGATGGTGTGAAATGGAAGACGATAAATACGCTCTTCCAACATGTCCACGCACGTGGAATTGGAATACAACCTCATATATATGTGGCATCGGCTGTGCAAGAATGATGGCGCTCTTATAAACGTGAGTCAAACTGGTTTATTAAGTCGTGACGATACTTTGGACGAAAAGGAGAGTAGAATATCATATTGGGACACTTTTTGTTTGCCATGAAAAGAGCGACAACTTTCGACACAGAGAAAGCTGCGATTACGATGCTTGAATCCATCAATGTAGACGAAGTGGAGTGAGCTGTTCGTGTGAGAAATGCAGCGGAGAAAGCCACCACATTGACGCCATTTGTATGGGAAGATGCACCTGATTTGACTCCAGTCAAACGCATTGTTGCAGTCAAGCCACCCAAATTAGATCTCATCAATTTCCAAGCACGACCCACGGCCATCCATTGATGTGTGTGACGACTGCCACAAGGTCGGTAGTAAAAAGTAGCTGGTGTGTGGTATGGTATATATGTTGGTGAGTATAAGGTATGAGGGTGTAGTGTGTTGACTGTGTATATATATGGTGTATTTGATGTAAATTGGTGTGAATGTGGTATCTTTGTTGTCGTGGGGAGTGGAATATGCTTGGTGGTATGTGTTGTTGTGTCTCGGTTGTATGGTACCGTGTTGTGTGGGTGTATAGTATAGCGTCTACGTGGCCCAATTGGATAGGGCATCCGCCTACGAAGCGGGAGATTGCGGGTTCGAGTCCCGTCGTGGACTACACTTTTGCCCCTCTTTTTCACCACTCTCACTTTCCATCCACACTCTCCACCTCCTTCACTCGACTGTCTTTATATCACGACTTTTCTATCCCTTCGTCATCAGACAAACAATACAGACAACCGGCATTTTTCTCCACGAAAAACGTACCCACTCACCTCCCCAATCATCCGTCGCTCTGTTTTCTTTTTCGAAACACTCATTCCATATTGCCACGCCAAAGAAAATATACCATGTACCACAAGACGAGTTTCGACCAGGCTCACACGAATGTCATTCGCTACCCGTTTCATTTCCTCTTCTCGAATGTCTAGACACATTTGGTCTCATCCAACGCCAATAGCACACATTGCATGCATACAATTGGAGGAACTGCAAAGCTGGAGAAACCATATCTTGAATCCAATACGTTGCGTGAGACTCGACCCATCATACTTTTGCCGATGGTGTGAAATGGAAGACGATAAATACGCTCTTCCAACATGTCCACGCACGTGGAATTGGAATACAACCTCATATATATGTGGCATCGGCTGTGCAAGAATGATGGCGCTCTTATAATCGTGAGTCAAACTGGTTATTAAGTCGTGACGATACTTTGGACGAAAAGGAGAGTAGAATATCATATTGGGACACTTTTTGTTTGCCATGAAAAGAGCGACAACTTTCGACACAGAGAAAGCTGCGATTACGATGCTTGAATCCATCAATGTAGACGAAGTGGAGTGAGCTGTTCGTGTGAGAAATGCAGCGGAGAAAGCCACCACATTGACGCCATTTGTATGGGAAGATGCACCTGATTTGACTCCAGTCAAACGCATTGTTGCAGTCAAGCCACCCAAATTAGATCTCATCAATTTCCAAGCACGACCCACGGCCATCCATTGATGTGTGTGACGACTGCCACAAGGTCGGTAGTAAAAAGTAGCTGGTGTGTGGTATGGTATATATGTTGGTGAGTATAAGGTATGAGGGTGTAGTGTGTTGACTGTGTATATATATGGTGTATTTGATGTAAATTGGTGTGAATGTGGTATCTTTGTTGTCGTGGGGAGTGGAATATGCTTGGTGGTATGTGTTGTTGTGTCTCGGTTGTATGGTACCGTGTTGTGTGGGTGTATAGTATAGCGTCTACGTGGCCCAATTGGATAGGGCATCCGCCTACGAAGCGGGAGATTGCGGGTTCGAGTCCCGTCGTGGACTACACTTTTGCCCCTCTTTTTCACCACTCTCACTTTCCATCCACACTCTCCACCTCCTTCACTCGACTGTCTTTATATCACGACTTTTCTATCCCTTCGTCATCAGACAAACAATACAGACAACCGGCATTTTTCTCCACGAAAAACGTACCCACTCACCTCCCCAATCATCCGTCGCTCTGTTTTCTTTTTCGAAACACTCATTCCATATTGCCACGCCAAAGAAAATATACCATGTACCACAAGACGAGTTTCGACCAGGCTCACACGAATGTCATTCGCTACCCGTTTCATTTCCTCTTCTCGAATGTCTAGACACATTTGGTCTCATCCAACGCCAATAGCACACATTGCATGCATACAATTGGAGGAACTGCAAAGCTGGAGAAACCATATCTTGAATCCAATACGTTGCGTGAGACTCGACCCATCATACTTTTGCCGATGGTGTGAAATGGAAGACGATAAATACGCTCTTCCAACATGTCCACGCACGTGGAATTGGAATACAACCTCATATATATGTGGCATCGGCTGTGCAAGAATGATGGCGCTCTTATAATCGTGAGTCAAACTGGTTATTAAGTCGTGACGATACTTTGGACGAAAAGGAGAGTAGAATATCATATTGGGACACTTTTTGTTTGCCATGAAAAGAGCGACAACTTTCGACACAGAGAAAGCTGCGATTACGATGCTTGAATCCATCAATGTAGACGAAGTGGAGTGAGCTGTTCGTGTGAGAAATGCAGCGGAGAAAGCCACCACATTGACGCCATTTGTATGGGAAGATGCACCTGATTTGACTCCAGTCAAACGCATTGTTGCAGTCAAGCCACCCAAATTAGATCTCATCAATTTCCAAGCACGACCCACGGCCATCCATTGATGTGTGTGACGACTGCCACAAGGTCGGTAGTAAAAAGTAGCTGGTGTGTGGTATGGTATATATGTTGGTGAGTATAAGGTATGAGGGTGTAGTGTGTTGACTGTGTATATATATGGTGTATTTGATGTAAATTGGTGTGAATGTGGTATCTTTGTTGTCGTGGGGAGTGGAATATGCTTGGTGGTATGTGTTGTTGTGTCTCGGTTGTATGGTACCGTGTTGTGTGGGTGTATAGTATAGCGTCTACGTGGCCCAATTGGATAGGGCATCCGCCTACGAAGCGGGAGATTGCGGGTTCGAGTCCCGTCGTGGACTACACTTTTGCCCCTCTTTTTCACCACTCTCACTTTCCATCCACACTCTCCACCTCCTTCACTCGACTGTCTTTATATCACGACTTTTCTATCCCTTCGTCATCAGACAAACAATACAGACAACCGGCATTTTTCTCCACGAAAAACGTACCCACTCACCTCCCCAATCATCCGTCGCTCTGTTTTCTTTTTCGAAACACTCATTCCATATTGCCACGCCAAAGAAAATATACCATGTACCACAAGACGAGTTTCGACCAGGCTCACACGAATGTCATTCGCTACCCGTTTCATTTCCTCTTCTCGAATGTCTAGACACATTTGGTCTCATCCAACGCCAATAGCACACATTGCATGCATACAATTGGAGGAACTGCAAAGCTGGAGAAACCATATCTTGAATCCAATACGTTGCGTGAGACTCGACCCATCATACTTTTGCCGATGGTGTGAAATGGAAGACGATAAATACGCTCTTCCAACATGTCCACGCACGTGGAATTGGAATACAACCTCATATATATGTGGCATCGGCTGTGCAAGAATGATGGCGCTCTTATAATCGTGAGTCAAACTGGTTATTAAGTCGTGACGATACTTTGGACGAAAAGGAGGTAGAATATCATATTGGGACACTTTTTGTTTGCCATGAAAAGAGCGACAACTTTCGACACAGAGAAAGCTGCGATTACGATGCTTGAATCCATCAATGTAGACGAAGTGGAGTGAGCTGTTCGTGTGAGAAATGCAGCGGAGAAAGCCACCACATTGACGCCATTTGTATGGGAAGATGCACCTGATTTGACTCCAGTCAAACGCATTGTTGCAGTCAAGCCACCCAAATTAGATCTCATCAATTTCCAAGCACGACCCACGGCCATCCATTGATGTGTGTGACGACTGCCACAAGGTCGGTAGTAAAAAGTAGCTGTGTGTGGTATGGTATATATGTTGGTGAGTATAAGGTATGAGGTGTAGTGTGTTGACTGTGTATATATATGGTGTATTTGATGTAAATTGGTGTGAATGTGGTCTTTTTGTCGTGGGAGTGGAATATGCTTGGTGTATGTGTTGTTGTGTCTCGGTTGTATGGTACCGTGTGTGTGGGTGTATAGTATAGCGTCTACGTGGCCCAATTGGATAGGGCATCCGCCTACGAAGCGGGAGATTGCGGGGTTCGAGTCCCGTCGTGGACTACACTTTTGCCCCTCTTTTTCACCACTCTCACTTTCCATCCACACTCTCCACCTCCTTCACTCGACTGTCTTTATATCACGACTTTTCTATCCCTTCGTCATCAGACAAACAATACAGACAACCGGCATTTTTCTCCACGAAAAACGTACCCACTCACCTCCCCAATCATCCGTCGCTCTGTTTTCTTTTTCGAAACACTCATTCCATATTGCCACGCCAAAGAAATATACCATGTACCACAAGACGAGTTTCGACCAGGCTCACACGAATGTCATTCGCTACCCGTTTCATTTCCTCTTCTCGAAGGTCTAGACACATTTGGTCTCATCCAACGCCATAGCACACATTGCATGCATACAATTGGAGGAACTGCAAAGCTGGAGAAACCATATCTTGAATCCAATACGTTGCCAAATTAGATCTCATCAATTCCAAGCACGACCCACGGCCATCCATTGATGTGTGTGACGACTGCCACAAGGTCGGTAGTAAAAAGTAGCTGGTGTGTGGTATGGTATATATGTTGGTGAGTATAAGGTATGAGGGTGTAGTGTGTTGACTGTGTATATATATGGTGTATTTGATGTAAATTGGTGTGAATGTGGTATCTTTGTTGTCGTGGGAGTGGAATATGCTTGGTGGTATGTGTTGTTGTGTCTCGGTTGTATGGTACCGTGTTGTGTGGGTGTATAGTATAGCGTCTACGTGGCCCAATTGGATAGGGCATCCGCCTACGAAGCGGGAGATTGCGGGTTCGAGTCCCGTCGTGGACTACACTTTTGCCCCTCTTTTTCACCACTCTCACTTTCCATCCACACTCTCCACCTCCTTCACTCGACTGTCTTTATATCACGACTTTTCTATCCCTTCGTCATCAGACAAACAATACAGACAACCGGCATTTTTCTCCACGAAAAACGTACCCACTCACCTCCCCAATCATCCGTCGCTCTGTTTTCTTTTTCGAAACACTCATTCCATATTGCCACGCCAAAGAAAATATACCATGTACCACAAGACGAGTTTCGACCAGGCTCACACGAATGTCATTCGCTACCCGTTTCATTTCCTCTTCTCGAATGTCTAGACACATTTGGTCTCATCCAACGCCAATAGCACACATTGCATGCATACAATTGGAGGAACTGCAAAGCTGGAGAAACCATATCTTGAATCCAATACGTTGCGTGAGACTCGACCCATCATACTTTTGCCGATGGTGTGAAATGGAAGACGATAAATACGCTCTTCCAACATGTCCACGCACGTGGAATTGGAATACAACCTCATATATATGTGGCATCGGCTGTGCAAGAATGATGGCGCTCTTATAATCGTGAGTCAAACTGGTTATTAAGTCGTGACGATACTTTGGACGAAAAGGAGAGTAGAATATCATATTGGGACACTTTTTGTTTGCCATGAAAAGAGCGACAACTTTCGACACAGAGAAAGCTGCGATTACGATGCTTGAATCCATCAATGTAGACGAAGTGGAGTGAGCTGTTCGTGTGAGAAATGCAGCGGAGAAAGCCACCACATTGACGCCATTTGTATGGGAAGATGCACCTGATTTGACTCCAGTCAAACGCATTGTTGCAGTCAAGCCACCCAAATTAGATCTCATCAATTCCAAGCACGACCCACGGCCATCCATTGATGTGTGTGACGACTGCCACAAGGTCGGTAGTAAAAAGTAGCTGGTTGTGGTATGGTATATATGTTGGTGAGTATAAGGTATGAGGGTGTAGTGTGTTGACTGTGTATATATATGGTGTATTTGATGTAAATTGGTGTGAATGTGGTATCTTTGTTGTCGTGGGGAGTGGAATATGCTTGGTGGTATGTGTTGTTGTGTCTCGGTTGTATGGTACCGTGTTGTGTGGGTGTATAGTATAGCGTCTACGTGGCCCAATTGGATAGGGCATCCGCCTACGAAGCGGGAGATTGCGGGTTCGAGTCCCGTCGTGGACTACACTTTTGCCCTCTTTTTCACCACTCTCACTTTCCATCCACACTCTCCACCTCCTTCACTCGACTGTCTTTATATCACGACTTTTCTATCCCTTCGTCATCAGACAAACAATACAGACAACCGGCATTTTTCTCCACGAAAAACGTACCCACTCACCTCCCCAATCATCCGTCGCTCTGTTTTCTTTTTCGAAACACTCATTCCATATTGCCACGCCAAAGAAAATATACCATGTACCACAAGACGAGTTTCGACCAGGCTCACACGAATGTCATTCGCTACCCGTTTCATTTCCTCTTCTCGAATGTCTAGACACATTTGGTCTCATCCAACGCCAATAGCACACATTGCATGCATACAATTGGAGGAACTGCAAAGCTGGAGAAACCATATCTTGAATCCAATACGTTGCGTGAGACTCGACCCATCATACTTTTGCCGATGGTGTGAAATGGAAGACGATAAATACGCTCTTCCAACATGTCCACGCACGTGGAATTGGAATACAACCTCATATATATGTGGCATCGGCTGTGCAAGAATGATGGCGCTCTTATAATCGTGAGTCAAACTGGTTATTAAGTCGTGACGATACTTTGGACGAAAAGGAGAGTAGAATATCATATTGGGACACTTTTTGTTTGCCATGAAAAGAGCGACAACTTTCGACACAGAGAAAGCTGCGATTACGATGCTTGAATCCATCAATGTAGACGAAGTGGAGTGAGCTGTTCGTGTGAGAAATGCAGCGGAGAAAGCCACCACATTGACGCCATTTGTATGGGAAGATGCACCTGATTTGACTCCAGTCAAACGCATTGTTGCAGTCAAGCCACCCAAATTAGATCTCATCAATTTCCAAGCACGACCCACGGCCATCCATTGATGTGTGTGACGACTGCCACAAGGTCGGTAGTAAAAAGTAGCTGGTGTGTGGTATGGTATATATGTTGGTGAGTATAAGGTATGAGGGTGTAGTGTGTTGACTGTGTATATATATGGTGTATTTGATGTAAATTGGTGTGAATGTGGTATCTTTGTTGTCGTGGGAGTGGAATATGCTTGGTGGTATGTGTTGTTGTGTCTCGGTTGTATGGTACCGTGTTGTGTGGGTGTATAGTATAGCGTCTACGTGGCCCAATTGGATAGGGCATCCGCCTACGAAGCGGGAGATTGCGGGTTCGAGTCCCGTCGTGGACTACACTTTTGCCCTCTTTTTCACCACTCTCACTTTCCATCCACACTCTCCACCTCCTTCACTCGACTGTCTTTATATCACGACTTTTCTATCCCTTCGTCATCAGACAAACAATACAGACAACCGGCATTTTTCTCCACGAAAAACGTACCCACTCACCTCCCCAATCATCCGTCGCTCTGTTTTCTTTTTCGAAACACTCATTCCATATTGCCACGCCAAAGAAAAATATACCATGTACCACAAGACGAGTTTCGACCAGGCTCACACGAATGTCATTCGCTACCCGTTTCATTTCCTCTTCTCGAATGTCTAGACACATTTGGTCTCATCCAACGCCAATAGCACACATTGCATGCATACAATTGGAGGAACTGCAAAGCTGGAGAAACCATATCTTGAATCCAATACGTTGCGTGAGACTCGACCATCATACTTTTGCCGATGGTGTGAAATGGAAGACGATAAATACGCTCTTCCAACATGTCCACGCACGTGGAATTGGAATACAACCTCATATATATGTGGCATCGGCTGTGCAAGAATGATGGCGCTCTTATAATCGTGAGTCAAACTGGTTATTAAGTCGTGACGATACTTTGGACGAAAAGGAGAGTAGAATATCATATTGGGACACTTTTTGTTTGCCATGAAAAGAGCGACAACTTTCGACACAGAGAAAGCTGCGATTACGATGCTTGAATCCATCAATGTAGACGAAGTGGAGTGAGCTGTTCGTGTGAGAAATGCAGCGGAGAAAGCCACCACATTGACGCCATTTGTATGGGAAGATGCACCTGATTTGACTCCAGTCAAACGCATTGTTGCAGTCAAGCCACCCAAATTAGATCTCATCAATTTCCAAGCACGACCCACGGCCATCCATTGATGTGTGTGACGACTGCCACAAGTCGGTAGTAAAAAGTAGCTGTGTGTGGTATGGTATATATGTTGGTGAGTATAAGGTATGAGGTGTAGTGTGTTGACTGTGTATATATATGGTGTATTTGATGTAAATTGGTGTGAATGTGGTATCTTTGTTGTCGTGGGGAGTGGAATATGCTTGGTTATGTGTTGTTGTGTCTCGGTTGTATGGTACCGTGTTGTGTGGGTGTATAGTATAGCGTCTACGTGGCCCAATTGGATAGGGCATCCGCCTACGAAGCGGGAGATTGCGGGTTCGAGTCCCGTCGTGGACTACACTTTTGCCC
>JAJGMV010000293.1:0-28385 GCA_021527685.1 Aphanomyces euteiches
TGGTGTGAATGTGGTATCTTGTTGTCGTGGGAGTGGAATATGCTTGGTGGTATGTGTGTTGTGTCTCGGTTGTATGGTACCGTGTTGTGTGGGTGTATAGTATAGCGTCTACGTGGCCCAATTGGATAGGGCATCCGCCTACGAAGCGGGAGATTGCGGGTTCGAGTCCCGTCGTGGACTACACTTTTGCCCCTCTTTTTCACCACTCTCACTTTCCATCCACACTCTCCACCTCCTTCACTCGACTGTCTTTATATCACGACTTTTCTATCCCTTCGTCATCAGACAAACAATACAGACAACCGGCATTTTTCTCCACGAAAAACGTACCCACTCACCTCCCCAATCATCGTCGCTCTGTTTTCTTTTTCGAAACACTCATTCCATATTGCCACGCCAAAGAAAATATACCATGTACCACAAGACGAGTTTCGACCAGGCTCACACGAATGTCATTCGCTACCCGTTTCATTTCCTCTTCTCGAATGTCTAGACACATTTGGTCTCATCCAACGCCAATAGCACACATTGCATGCATACAATTGGAGGAACTGCAAAGCTGGAGAAACCATATCTTGAATCCAATACGTTGCGTGAGACTCGACCCATCATACTTTTGCCGATGGTGTGAAATGGAAGACGATAAATACGCTCTTCCAACATGTCCACGCACGTGGAATTGGAATACAACTCATATATATGTGGCATCGGCTGTGCAAGAATGATGGCGCTCTTATAATCGTGAGTCAAACTGGTTATTAAGTCGTGACGATACTTTGGACGAAAAGGAGAGTAGAATATCATATTGGGACACTTTTTGTTTGCCATGAAAAGAGCGACAACTTTCGACACAGAGAAAGCTGCGATTACGATGCTTGAATCCATCAATGTAGACGAAGTGGAGTGAGCTGTTCGTGTGAGAAATGCAGCGGAGAAAGCCACCACATTGACGCCATTTGTATGGGAAGATGCACCTGATTTGACTCCAGTCAAACGCATTGTTGCAGTCAAGCCACCCAAATTAGATCTCATCAATTTCCAAGCACGACCCACGGCCATCCATTGATGTGTGTGACGACTGCCACAAGGTCGGTAGTAAAAAGTAGCTGGTGTGTGGTATGGTATATATGTTGGTGAGTATAAGGTATGAGGGTGTAGTGTGTTGACTGTGTATATATATGGTGTATTTGATGTAAATTGGTGTGAATGTGGTATCTTTGTTGTCGTGGGGAGTGGAATATGCTTGGTGGTATGTGTTGTTGTGTCTCGGTTGTATGGTACCGTGTTGTGTGGGTGTATAGTATAGCGTCTACGTGGCCCAATTGGATAGGGCATCCGCCTACGAAGCGGGAGATTGCGGGTTCGAGTCCCGTCGTGGACTACACTTTTGCCCCTCTTTTTCACCACTCTCACTTTCCATCCACACTCTCCACCTCCTTCACTCGACTGTCTTTATATCACGACTTTTCTATCCCTTCGTCATCAGACAAACAATACAGACAACCGGCATTTTTCTCCACGAAAAACGTACCCACTCACCTCCCCAATCATCCGTCGCTCTGTTTTCTTTTTCAAAACACTCATTCCATATTGCCACGCCAAAGAAAATATACCATGTACCACAAGACGAGTTTCGACCAGGCTCACACGAATGTCATTCGTTACCCGTTTCATTTCCTCTTCTCGAAGGTCTAGACACATTTGGTCTCATCCAACGCCAATAGCACACATTGCATGCATACAATTGGAGGAACTGCAAAGCTGGAGAAACCATATCTTGAATCCAATACGTTGCGTGAGACTCGACCCATCATACTTTTGCCGATGGTGTGAAATGGAAGACGATAAATACGCTCTTCCAACATGTCCACGCACGTGGAATTGGAATACAACCTCATATATATGTGGCATCGGCTGTGCAAGAATGATGGCGCTCTTATAATCGTGAGTCAAACTGGTTATTAAGTCGTGACGATACTTTGGACGAAAAGGAGAGTAGAATATCATATTGGGACACTTTTTGTTTGCCATGAAAAGAGCGACAACTTTCGACACAGAGAAAGCTGCGATTACGATGCTTGAATCCATCAATGTAGACGAAGTGGAGTGAGCTGTTCGTGTGAGAAATGCAGCGGAGAAAGCCACCACATTGACGCCATTTGTATGGGAAGATGCACCTGATTTGACTCCAGTCAAACGCATTGTTGCAGTCAAGCCACCCAAATTAGATCTCATCAATTTCCAAGCACGACCCACGGCCATCCATTGATGTGTGTGACGACTGCCACAAGGTCGGTAGTAAAAAGTAGCTGGTGTGTGGTATGGTATATATGTTGGTGAGTATAAGGTATGAGGGTGTAGTGTGTTGACTGTGTATATATATGGTGTATTTGATGTAAATTGGTGTGAATGTGGTATCTTTGTTGTCGTGGGGAGTGGAATATGCTTGGTGGTATGTGTTGTTGTGTCTCGGTTGTATGGTACCGTGTTGTGTGGGTGTATAGTATAGCGTCTACGTGGCCCAATTGGATAGGGCATCCGCCTACGAAGCGGGAGATTGCGGGTTCGAGTCCCGTCGTGGACTACACTTTTGCCCCTCTTTTTCACCACTCTCACTTTCCATCCACACTCTCCACCTCCTTCACTCGACTGTCTTTATATCACGACTTTTCTATCCCTTCGTCATCAGACAAACAATACAGACAACCGGCATTTTTCTCCACGAAAAACGTACCCACTCACCTCCCCAATCATCCGTCGCTCTGTTTTCTTTTTCGAAACACTCATTCCATATTGCCACGCCAAAGAAAATATACCATGTACCACAAGACGAGTTTCGACCAGGCTCACACGAATGTCATTCGCTACCCGTTTCATTTCCTCTTCTCGAAGGTCTAGACACATTTGGTCTCATCCAACGCCAATAGCACACATTGCATGCATACAATTGGAGGAACTGCAAAGCTGGAGAAACCATATCTTGAATCCAATACGTTGCGTGAGACTCGACCCATCATACTTTTGCCGATGGTGTGAAATGGAAGACGATAAATACGCTCTTCCAACATGTCCACGCACGTGGAATTGGAATACAACCTCATATATATGTGGCATCGGCTGTGCAAGAATGATGGCGCTCTTATAATCGTGAGTCAAACTGGTTATTAAGTCGTGACGATACTTTGGACGAAAAGGAGAGTAGAATATCATATTGGGACACTTTTTGTTTGCCATGAAAAGAGCGACAACTTTCGACACAGAGAAAGCTGCGATTACGATGCTTGAATCCATCAATGTAGACGAAGTGGAGTGAGCTGTTCGTGTGAGAAATGCAGCGGAGAAAGCCACCACATTGACGCCATTTGTATGGGAAGATGCACCTGATTTGACTCCAGTCAAACGCATTGTTGCAGTCAAGCCACCCAAATTAGATCTCATCAATTTCCAAGCACGACCCACGGCCATCCATTGATGTGTGTGACGACTGCCACAAGGTCGGTAGTAAAAAGTAGCTGGTGTGTGGTATGGTATATATGTTGGTGAGTATAAGGTATGAGGGTGTAGTGTGTTGACTGTGTATATATATGGTGTATTTGATGTAAATTGGTGTGAATGTGGTATCTTTGTTGTCGTGGGGAGTGGAATATGCTTGGTGGTATGTGTTGTTGTGTCTCGGTTGTATGGTACCGTGTTGTGTGGGTGTATAGTATAGCGTCTACGTGGCCCAATTGGATAGGGCATCCGCCTACGAAGCGGGAGATTGCGGGTTCGAGTCCCGTCGTGGACTACACTTTTGCCCCTCTTTTTCACCACTCTCACTTTCCATCCACACTCTCCACCTCCTTCACTCGACTGTCTTTATATCACGACTTTTCTATCCCTTCGTCATCAGACAAACAATACAGACAACCGGCATTTTTCTCCACGAAAAACGTACCCACTCACCTCCCCAATCATCCGTCGCTCTGTTTTCTTTTTCGAAACACTCATTCCATATTGCCACGCCAAAGAAAATATACCATGTACCACAAGACGAGTTTCGACCAGGCTCACACGAATGTCATTCGCTACCCGTTTCATTTCCTCTTCTCGAAGTCTAGACACATTTGGTCTCATCCAACGCCAATAGCACACATTGCATGCATACAATTGGAGGAACTGCAAAGCTGGAGAAACCATATCTTGAATCCAATACGTTGCGTGAGACTCGACCCATCATACTTTTGCCGATGGTGTGAAATGGAAGACGATAAATACGCTCTTCCAACATGTCCACGCACGTGGAATTGGAATACAACCTCATATATATGTGGCATCGGCTGTGCAAGAATGATGGCGCTCTTATAATCGTGAGTCAAACTGGTTATTAAGTCGTGACGATACTTTGGACGAAAAGGAGAGTAGAATATCATATTGGGACACTTTTTGTTTGCCATGAAAAGAGCGACAACTTTCGACACAGAGAAAGCTGCGATTACGATGCTTGAATCCATCAATGTAGACGAAGTGGAGTGAGCTGTTCGTGTGAGAAATGCAGCGGAGAAAGCCACCACATTGACGCCATTTGTATGGGAAGATGCACCTGATTTGACTCCAGTCAAACGCATTGTTGCAGTCAAGCCACCCAAATTAGATCTCATCAATTTCCAAGCACGACCCACGGCCATCCATTGATGTGTGTGACGACTGCCACAAGGTCGGTAGTAAAAAGTAGCTGGTGTGTGGTATGGTATATATGTTGGTGAGTATAAGGTATGAGGGTGTAGTGTGTTGACTGTGTATATATATGGTGTATTTGATGTAAATTGGTGTGAATGTGGTATCTTTGTTGTCGTGGGGAGTGGAATATGCTTGGTGGTATGTGTTGTTGTGTCTCGGTTGTATGGTACCGTGTTGTGTGGGTGTATAGTATAGCGTCTACGTGGCCCAATTGGATAGGGCATCCGCCTACGAAGCGGGAGATTGCGGGTTCGAGTCCCGTCGTGGACTACACTTTTGCCCCTCTTTTTCACCACTCTCACTTTCCATCCACACTCTCCACCTCCTTCACTCGACTGTCTTTATATCACGACTTTTCTATCCCTTCGTCATCAGACAAACAATACAGACAACCGGCATTTTTCTCCACGAAAAACGTACCCACTCACCTCCCCAATCATCCGTCGCTCTGTTTTCTTTTTCGAAACACTCATTCCATATTGCCACGCCAAAGAAAATATACCATGTACCACAAGACGAGTTTCGACCAGGCTCACACGAATGTCATTCGCTACCCGTTTCATTTCCTCTTCTCGAAGGTCTAGACACATTTGGTCTCATCCAACGCCAATAGCACACATTGCATGCATACAATTGGAGGAACTGCAAAGCTGGAGAAACCATATCTTGAATCCAATACGTTGCGTGAGACTCGACCCATCATACTTTTGCCGATGGTGTGAAATGGAAGACGATAAATACGCTCTTCCAACATGTCCACGCACGTGGAATTGGAATACAACCTCATATATATGTGGCATCGGCTGTGCAAGAATGATGGCGCTCTTATAATCGTGAGTCAAACTGGTTATTAAGTCGTGACGATACTTTGGACGAAAAGGAGAGTAGAATATCATATTGGGACACTTTTTGTTTGCCATGAAAAGAGCGACAACTTTCGACACAGAGAAAGCTGCGATTACGATGCTTGAATCCATCAATGTAGACGAAGTGGAGTGAGCTGTTCGTGTGAGAAATGCAGCGGAGAAAGCCACCACATTGACGCCATTTGTATGGGAAGATGCACCTGATTTGACTCCAGTCAAACGCATTGTTGCAGTCAAGCCACCCAAATTAGATCTCATCAATTCCAAGCACGACCCACGGCCATCCATTGATGTGTGTGACGACTGCCACAAGGTCGGTAGTAAAAAGTAGCTGGTGTGTGGTATGGTATATATGTTGGTGAGTATAAGGTATGAGGGTGTAGTGTGTTGACTGTGTATATATATGGTGTATTTGATGTAAATTGGTGTGAATGTGGTATCTTTGTTGTCGTGGGGAGTGGAATATGCTTGGTGGTATGTGTTGTTGTGTCTCGGTTGTATGGTACCGTGTTGTGTGGGTGTATAGTATAGCGTCTACGTGGCCCAATTGGATAGGGCATCCGCCTACGAAGCGGGAGATTGCGGGTTCGAGTCCCGTCGTGGACTACACTTTTGCCCCTCTTTTTCACCACTCTCACTTTCCATCCACACTCTCCACCTCCTTCACTCGACTGTCTTTATATCACGACTTTTCTATCCCTTCGTCATCAGACAAACAATACAGACAACCGGCATTTTTCTCCACGAAAAACGTACCCACTCACCTCCCCAATCATCCGTCGCTCTGTTTTCTTTTTCGAAACACTCATTCCATATTGCCACGCCAAAGAAAATATACCATGTACCACAAGACGAGTTTCGACCAGGCTCACACGAATGTCATTCGCTACCCGTTTCATTTCCTCTTCTCGAAGGTCTAGACACATTTGGTCTCATCCAACGCCAATAGCACACATTGCATGCATACAATTGGAGGAACTGCAAAGCTGGAGAAACCATATCTTGAATCCAATACGTTGCGTGAGACTCGACCCATCATACTTTTGCCGATGGTGTGAAATGGAAGACGATAAATACGCTCTTCCAACATGTCCACGCACGTGGAATTGGAATACAACCTCATATATATGTGGCATCGGCTGTGCAAGAATGATGGCGCTCTTATAATCGTGAGTCAAACTGGTTATTAAGTCGTGACGATACTTTGGACGAAAAGGAGAGTAGAATATCATATTGGGACACTTTTTGTTTGCCATGAAAAGAGCGACAACTTTCGACACAGAGAAAGCTGCGATTACGATGCTTGAATCCATCAATGTAGACGAAGTGGAGTGAGCTGTTCGTGTGAGAAATGCAGCGGAGAAAGCCACCACATTGACGCCATTTGTATGGGAAGATGCACCTGATTTGACTCCAGTCAAACGCATTGTTGCAGTCAAGCCACCCAAATTAGATCTCATCAATTTCCAAGCACGACCCACGGCCATCCATTGATGTGTGTGACGACTGCCACAAGGTCGGTAGTAAAAAGTAGCTGGTGTGTGGTATGGTATATATGTTGGTGAGTATAAGGTATGAGGGTGTAGTGTGTTGACTGTGTATATATATGGTGTATTTGATGTAAATTGGTGTGAATGTGGTATCTTTGTTGTCGTGGGGAGTGGAATATGCTTGGTGGTATGTGTTGTTGTGTCTCGGTTGTATGGTACCGTGTTGTGTGGGTGTATAGTATAGCGTCTACGTGGCCCAATTGGATAGGGCATCCGCCTACGAAGCGGGAGATTGCGGGTTCGAGTCCCGTCGTGGACTACACTTTTGCCCCTCTTTTTCACCACTCTCACTTTCCATCCACACTCTCCACCTCCTTCACTCGACTGTCTTTATATCACGACTTTTCTATCCCTTCGTCATCAGACAAACAATACAGACAACCGGCATTTTTCTCCACGAAAAACGTACCCACTCACCTCCCCAATCATCCGTCGCTCTGTTTTCTTTTTCGAAACACTCATTCCATATTGCCACGCCAAAGAAAATATACCATGTACCACAAGACGAGTTTCGACCAGGCTCACACGAATGTCATTCGCTACCCGTTTCATTTCCTCTTCTCGAAGGTCTAGACACATTTGGTCTCATCCAACGCCAATAGCACACATTGCATGCATACAATTGGAGGAACTGCAAAGCTGGAGAAACCATATCTTGAATCCAATACGTTGCGTGAGACTCGACCCATCATACTTTTGCCGATGGTGTGAAATGGAAGACGATAAATACGCTCTTCCAACATGTCCACGCACGTGGAATTGGAATACAACCTCATATATATGTGGCATCGGCTGTGCAAGAATGATGGCGCTCTTATAATCGTGAGTCAAACTGGTTATTAAGTCGTGACGATACTTTGGACGAAAAGGAGAGTAGAATATCATATTGGGACACTTTTTGTTTGCCATGAAAAGAGCGACAACTTTCGACACAGAGAAAGCTGCGATTACGATGCTTGAATCCATCAATGTAGACGAAGTGGAGTGAGCTGTTCGTGTGAGAAATGCAGCGGAGAAAGCCACCACATTGACGCCATTTGTATGGGAAGATGCACCTGATTTGACTCCAGTCAAACGCATTGTTGCAGTCAAGCCACCCAAATTAGATCTCATCAATTTCCAAGCACGACCCACGGCCATCCATTGATGTGTGTGACGACTGCCACAAGGTCGGTAGTAAAAAGTAGCTGGTGTGTGGTATGGTATATATGTTGGTGAGTATAAGGTATGAGGGTGTAGTGTGTTGACTGTGTATATATATGGTGTATTTGATGTAAATTGGTGTGAATGTGGTATCTTTGTTGTCGTGGGGAGTGGAATATGCTTGGTGGTATGTGTTGTTGTGTCTCGGTTGTATGGTACCGTGTTGTGTGGGTGTATAGTATAGCGTCTACGTGGCCCAATTGGATAGGGCATCCGCCTACGAAGCGGGAGATTGCGGGTTCGAGTCCCGTCGTGGACTACACTTTTGCCCCTCTTTTTCACCACTCTCACTTTCCATCCACACTCTCCACCTCCTTCACTCGACTGTCTTTATATCACGACTTTTCTATCCCTTCGTCATCAGACAAACAATACAGACAACCGGCATTTTTCTCCACGAAAAACGTACCCACTCACCTCCCCAATCATCCGTCGCTCTGTTTTCTTTTTCGAAACACTCATTCCATATTGCCACGCCAAAGAAAATATACCATGTACCACAAGACGAGTTTCGACCAGGCTCACACGAATGTCATTCGCTACCCGTTTCATTTCCTCTTCTCGAAGGTCTAGACACATTTGGTCTCATCCAACGCCAATAGCACACATTGCATGCATACAATTGGAGGAACTGCAAAGCTGGAGAAACCATATCTTGAATCCAATACGTTGCGTGAGACTCGACCCATCATACTTTTGCCGATGGTGTGAAATGGAAGACGATAAATACGCTCTTCCAACATGTCCACGCACGTGGAATTGGAATACAACCTCATATATATGTGGCATCGGCTGTGCAAGAATGATGGCGCTCTTATAATCGTGAGTCAAACTGGTTATTAAGTCGTGACGATACTTTGGACGAAAAGGAGAGTAGAATATCATATTGGGACACTTTTTGTTTGCCATGAAAAGAGCGACAACTTTCGACACAGAGAAAGCTGCGATTACGATGCTTGAATCCATCAATGTAGACGAAGTGGAGTGAGCTGTTCGTGTGAGAAATGCAGCGGAGAAAGCCACCACATTGACGCCATTTGTATGGGAAGATGCACCTGATTTGACTCCAGTCAAACGCATTGTTGCAGTCAAGCCACCCAAATTAGATCTCATCAATTTCCAAGCACGACCCACGGCCATCCATTGATGTGTGTGACGACTGCCACAAGGTCGGTAGTAAAAAGTAGCTGGTGTGTGGTATGGTATATATGTTGGTGAGTATAAGGTATGAGGGTGTAGTGTGTTGACTGTGTATATATATGGTGTATTTGATGTAAATTGGTGTGAATGTGGTATCTTTGTTGTCGTGGGGAGTGGAATATGCTTGGTGGTATGTGTTGTTGTGTCTCGGTTGTATGGTACCGTGTTGTGTGGGTGTATAGTATAGCGTCTACGTGGCCCAATTGGATAGGGCATCCGCCTACGAAGCGGGAGATTGCGGGTTCGAGTCCCGTCGTGGACTACACTTTTGCCCCTCTTTTTCACCACTCTCACTTTCCATCCACACTCTCCACCTCCTTCACTCGACTGTCTTTATATCACGACTTTTCTATCCCTTCGTCATCAGACAAACAATACAGACAACCGGCATTTTTCTCCACGAAAAACGTACCCACTCACCTCCCCAATCATCCGTCGCTCTGTTTTCTTTTTCGAAACACTCATTCCATATTGCCACGCCAAAGAAAATATACCATGTACCACAAGACGAGTTTCGACCAGGCTCACACGAATGTCATTCGCTACCCGTTTCATTTCCTCTTCTCGAAGTCTAGACACATTTGGTCTCATCCAACGCCAATAGCACACATTGCATGCATACAATTGGAGGAACTGCAAAGCTGGAGAAACCATATCTTGAATCCAATACGTTGCGTGAGACTCGACCCATCATACTTTTGCCGATGGTGTGAAATGGAAGACGATAAATACGCTCTTCCAACATGTCCACGCACGTGGAATTGGAATACAACCTCATATATATGTGGCATCGGCTGTGCAAGAATGATGGCGCTCTTATAATCGTGAGTCAAACTGGTTATTAAGTCGTGACGATACTTTGGACGAAAAGGAGAGTAGAATATCATATTGGGACACTTTTTGTTTGCCATGAAAAGAGCGACAACTTTCGACACAGAGAAAGCTGCGATTACGATGCTTGAATCCATCAATGTAGACGAAGTGGAGTGAGCTGTTCGTGTGAGAAATGCAGCGGAGAAAGCCACCACATTGACGCCATTTGTATGGGAAGATGCACCTGATTTGACTCCAGTCAAACGCATTGTTGCAGTCAAGCCACCCAAATTAGATCTCATCAATTTCCAAGCACGACCCACGGCCATCCATTGATGTGTGTGACGACTGCCACAAGGTCGGTAGTAAAAAGTAGCTGGTGTGTGGTATGGTATATATGTTGGTGAGTATAAGGTATGAGGGTGTAGTGTGTTGACTGTGTATATATATGGTGTATTTGATGTAAATTGGTGTGAATGTGGTATCTTTGTTGTCGTGGGGAGTGGAATATGCTTGGTGGTATGTGTTGTTGTGTCTCGGTTGTATGGTACCGTGTTGTGTGGGTGTATAGTATAGCGTCTACGTGGCCCAATTGGATAGGGCATCCGCCTACGAAGCGGGAGATTGCGGGTTCGAGTCCCGTCGTGGACTACACTTTTGCCCCTCTTTTTCACCACTCTCACTTTCCATCCACACTCTCCACCTCCTTCACTCGACTGTCTTTATATCACGACTTTTCTATCCCTTCGTCATCAGACAAACAATACAGACAACCGGCATTTTTCTCCACGAAAAACGTACCCACTCACCTCCCCAATCATCCGTCGCTCTGTTTTCTTTTTCGAAACACTCATTCCATATTGCCACGCCAAAGAAAATATACCATGTACCACAAGACGAGTTTCGACCAGGCTCACACGAATGTCATTCGCTACCCGTTTCATTTCCTCTTCTCGAAGGTCTAGACACATTTGGTCTCATCCAACGCCAATAGCACACATTGCATGCATACAATTGGAGGAACTGCAAAGCTGGAGAAACCATATCTTGAATCCAATACGTTGCGTGAGACTCGACCCATCATACTTTTGCCGATGGTGTGAAATGGAAGACGATAAATACGCTCTTCCAACATGTCCACGCACGTGGAATTGGAATACAACCTCATATATATGTGGCATCGGCTGTGCAAGAATGATGGCGCTCTTATAATCGTGAGTCAAACTGGTTATTAAGTCGTGACGATACTTTGGACGAAAAGGAGAGTAGAATATCATATTGGGACACTTTTTGTTTGCCATGAAAAGAGCGACAACTTTCGACACAGAGAAAGCTGCGATTACGATGCTTGAATCCATCAATGTAGACGAAGTGGAGTGAGCTGTTCGTGTGAGAAATGCAGCGGAGAAAGCCACCACATTGACGCCATTTGTATGGGAAGATGCACCTGATTTGACTCCAGTCAAACGCATTGTTGCAGTCAAGCCACCCAAATTAGATCTCATCAATTTCCAAGCACGACCCACGGCCATCCATTGATGTGTGTGACGACTGCCACAAGGTCGGTAGTAAAAAGTAGCTGGTGTGTGGTATGGTATATATGTTGGTGAGTATAAGGTATGAGGGTGTAGTGTGTTGACTGTGTATATATATGGTGTATTTGATGTAAATTGGTGTGAATGTGGTATCTTTGTTGTCGTGGGGAGTGGAATATGCTTGGTGGTATGTGTTGTTGTGTCTCGGTTGTATGGTACCGTGTTGTGTGGGTGTATAGTATAGCGTCTACGTGCCCAATTGGATAGGGCATCCGCCTACGAAGCGGGAGATTGCGGGTTCGAGTCCCGTCGTGGACTACACTTTTGCCCCTCTTTTTCACCACTCTCACTTTCCATCCACACTCTCCACCTCCTTCACTCGACTGTCTTTATATCACGACTTTTCTATCCTTCGTCATCAGACAACAATACAGACAACCGGCATTTTTCTCCACGAAAAACGTACCCACTCACCTCCCCAATCATCCGTCGCTCTGTTTTCTTTTTCGAAACACTCATTCCATATTGCCACGCCAAAGAAAATATACCATGTACCACAAGACGAGTTTCGACCAGGCTCACACGAATGTCATTCGCTACCCGTTTCATTTCCTCTTCTCGAATGTCTAGACACATTTGGTCTCATCCAACGCCAATAGCACACATTGCATGCATACAATTGAGGAACTGCAAAGCTGGAGAAACCATATCTTGAATCCAATACGTTGCGTGAGACTCGACCCATCATACTTTTGCCGATGGTGTGAAATGGAAGACGATAAATACGCTCTTCCAACATGTCCACGCACGTGGAATTGGAATACAACCTCATATATATGTGGCATCGGCTGTGCAAGAATGATGGCGCTCTTATAATCGTGAGTCAAACTGGTTATTAAGTCGTGACGATACTTTGGACGAAAAGGAGAGTAGAATATCATATTGGGACACTTTTTGTTTGCCATGAAAAGAGCGACAACTTTCGACACAGAGAAAGCTGCGATTACGATGCTTGAATCCATCAATGTAGACGAAGTGGAGTGAGCTGTTCGTGTGAGAAATGCAGCGGAGAAAGCCACCACATTGACGCCATTTGTATGGGAAGATGCACCTGATTTGACTCCAGTCAAACGCATTGTTGCAGTCAAGCCACCCAAATTAGATCTCATCAATTCCAAGCACGACCCACGGCCATCCATTGATGTGTGTGACGACTGCCACAAGGTCGGTAGTAAAAAGTAGCTGGTGTGTGGTAATGGTATATATGTTGGTGAGTATAAGGTATGAGGGTGTAGTGTGTTGACTGTGTATATATATGGTGTATTTGATGTAAATTGGTGTGAATGTGGTATCTTTGTTGTCGTGGGGAGTGGAATATGCTTGGTGGTATGTGTTGTTGTGTCTCGGTTGTATGGTACCGTGTTGTGTGGGTGTGTATAGTATAGCGTCTACGTGGCCCAATTGGATAGGGCATCCGCCTACGAAGCGGGAGATTGCGGGTTCGAGTCCCGTCGTGGACTACACTTTTGCCCCTCTTTTTCACCACTCTCACTTTCCATCCAACACTCTCCACCTCCTTCACTCGACTGTCTTTATATCACGACTTTTCTATCCCTTCGTCATCAGACAAACAATACAGACAAACCGGCATTTTTCTCCACGAAAAAACGTACCCACTCACCTCCCAATCATTCCGTCGCTCTGTTTTCTTTTTCGAAACACTCATTCCATATTGCCACGCCAAAGAAAATATACCATGTACCACAAGACGAGTTTCGACCAGGCTCACACGAATCGTCATTCGCTACCCGTTTCATTTCCTCTTCTTCGAATGTCTAGACACATTTGGTCTCATCCAACGCCAATAGCACACATTGCATGCATACAATTGGAGGAACTGCAAAGCTGGAGAAACCATATCTTGAATCCAATACGTTGCGTGAGACTCGACCCATCATACTTTTGCCGATGGTGTGAAATGGAAGACGATAAATACGCTCTTCCAACATGTCCACGCACGTGGAATTGGAATACAACCTCATATATATGTGGCATCGGCTGTGCAAGAAATGATGGCGCTCTTATAATCGTGAGTCAAACTGGTTATTAAGTCGTGACGATACTTTGGACGAAAAGGAGAGTAGAATATCATATTGGGACACTTTTTGTTTGCCATGAAAAGAGCGACAACTTTCGAACACAGAGAAAGCTGCGATTACGATGCTTGAATCCATCAATGTAGACGAAGTGGAGTGAGCTGTTCGTGTGAGAAATGCAGCGGAGAAAGCCACCACATTGACGCCATTTGTATGGGAAGATGCACCTGATTTGACTCCAGTCAAACGCATTGTTGCAGTCAAGCCACCCAAATTAGATCTCATCAATTCCAAGCACGAACCCACGGCCATCCATTGATGTGTGTGACGACTGCCACAAGGTCGGTAGTAAAAAGTAGCTGGTGTGTGGTATGGTATATATGTTGGGTGAGTATAAGGTATGAGGGTGTAGTGTGTTGACTGTGTATATATATGGTGTATTTGATGTAAATTGGTGTGAATGTGGTATCTTTGTTGTCGTGGGGAGTGGAATATGCTTGGTGGTATGTGTTGTTGTGTCTCGGTTGTATGGTACCGTGTTGTGTGGGTGTATAGTATAGCGTCTACGTGGCCCAATTGGATAGGGCATCCGCCTACGAAGCGGGAGATTGCGGGTTCGAGTCCCGTCGTGGACTACACTTTTGCCCCTCTTTTTCACCACTCTCACTTTCCATCCACACTCTCCACCTCCTTCACTCGACTGTCTTTATATCACGACTTTTCTATCCCTTCGTCATCAGACAAACAATACAGACAACCGGCATTTTTCTCCACGAAAAACGTACCCACTCACCTCCCCAATCATCCGTCGCTCTGTTTTCTTTTTCGAAAACACTCATTCCATATTGCCACGCCAAAAGAAAATATACCATGTACCACAAGACGAGTTTCGACCAGGCTCACACGAATGTCATTCGCTACCCGTTTCATTTCCTCTTCTCGAATGTCTAGACACATTTGGTCTCATCCAACGCCAATAGCACACATTGCATGCATACAATTGGAGGAACTGCAAAGCTGGAGAAACCATATCTTGAATCCAATACGTTGCGTGAGACTCGACCCATCATACTTTTGCCGATGGTGTGAAATGGAAGACGATAAATACGCTCTTCCAACATGTCCACGCACGTGGAATTGGAATACAACCTCATATATATGTGGCATCGGCTGTGCAAGAATGATGGCGCTCTTATAAATCGTGAGTCAAACTGGTTATTAAGTCGTGACGATACTTTGGACGAAAAGGAGAGTAGAATATCATATTGGGACACTTTTTGTTTGCCATGAAAAGAGCGACAACTTTCGACACAGAGAAAGCTGCGATTACGATGCTTGAATCCATCAATGTAGACGAAGTGGAGTGAGCTGTTCGTGTGAGAAATGCAGCGGAGAAAGCCACCACATTGACGCCATTTGTATGGGAAGATGCACCTGATTTGACTCCAGTCAAACGCATTGTTGCAGTCAAGCCACCCAAATTAGATCTCATCAATTCCAAGCACGACCCACGGCCATCCATTGATGTGTGTGACGACTGCCACAAGGTCGGTAGTAAAAAGTAGCTGGTGTGTGGTATGGTATATATGTTGGTGAGTATAAGGTATGAGGGTGTAGTGTGTTGACTGTGTATATATATGGTGTATTTGATGTAAATTGGTGTGAATGTGGTATCTTTGTTGTCGTGGGGAGTGGAATATGCTTGGTGGTATGTGTTGTTGTGTCTCGGTTGTATGGTACCGTGTTGTGTGGGTGTATAGTATAGCGTCTACGTGGCCCAATTGGATAGGGCATCCGCCTACGAAGCGGGAGATTGCGGGTTCGAGTCCCGTCGTGGACTACACTTTTGCCCCTCTTTTTCACCACTCTCACTTTCCATCCACACTCTCCACCTCCTTCACTCGACTGTCTTTATATCACGACTTTTCTATCCCTTCGTCATCAGACAAACAATACAGACAACCGGCATTTTTCTCCACGAAAAACGTACCCACTCACCTCCCCAATCATCCGTCGCTCTGTTTTCTTTTTCGAAACACTCATTCCATATTGCCACGCCAAAGAAAATATACCATGTACCACAAGACGAGTTTCGACCAGGCTCACACGAATGTCATTCGCTACCCGTTTCATTTCCTCTTCTCGAAGGTCTAGACACATTTGGTCTCATCCAACGCCAATAGCACACATTGCATGCATACAATTGGAGGAACTGCAAAGCTGGAGAAACCATATCTTGAATCCAATACGTTGCGTGAGACTCGACCCATCATACTTTTGCCGATGGTGTGAAATGGAAGACGATAAATACGCTCTTCCAACATGTCCACGCACGTGGAATTGGAATACAACCTCATATATATGTGGCATCGGCTGTGCAAGAATGATGGCGCTCTTATAACGTGAGTCAAACTGGTTATTAAGTCGTGACGATACTTTGGACGAAAAGGAGAGTAGAATATCATATTGGGACACTTTTTGTTTGCCATGAAAAGAGCGACAACTTTCGACACAGAGAAAGCTGCGATTACGATGCTTGAATCCATCAATGTAGACGAAGTGGAGTGAGCTGTTCGTGTGAGAAATGCAGCGGAGAAAGCCACCACATTGACGCCATTTGTATGGGAAGATGCACCTGATTTGACTCCAGTCAAACGCATTGTTGCAGTCAAGCCACCCAAATTAGATCTCATCAATTCCAAGCACGACCCACGGCCATCCATTGATGTGTGTGACGACTGCCACAAGGTCGGTAGTAAAAAGTAGCTGGTGTGTGGTATGGTATATATGTTGGTGAGTATAAGGTATGAGGGTGTAGTGTGTTGACTGTGTATATATATGGTGTATTTGATGTAAATTGGTGTGAATGTGGTATCTTTGTTGTCGTGGGGAGTGGAATATGCTTGGTGGTATGTGTTGTTGTGTCTCGGTTGTATGGTACCGTGTTGTGTGGGTGTATAGTATAGCGTCTACGTGGCCCAATTGGATAGGGCATCCGCCTACGAAGCGGGAGATTGCGGGTTCGAGTCCCGTCGTGGACTACACTTTTGCCCCTCTTTTTCACCACTCTCACTTTCCATCCACACTCTCCACCTCCTTCACTCGACTGTCTTTATATCACGACTTTTCTATCCCTTCGTCATCAGACAAACAATACAGACAACCGGCATTTTTCTCCACGAAAAACGTACCCACTCACCTCCCCAATCATCCGTCGCTCTGTTTTCTTTTTCGAAACACTCATTCCATATTGCCACGCCAAAGAAAATATACCATGTACCACAAGACGAGTTTCGACCAGGCTCACACGAATGTCATTCGCTACCCGTTTCATTTCCTCTTCTCGAATGTCTAGACACATTTGGTCTCATCCAACGCCAATAGCACACATTGCATGCATACAATTGGAGGAACTGCAAAGCTGGAGAAACCATATCTTGAATCCAATACGTTGCCGTGAGACTCGACCCATCATACTTTTGCCGATGGTGTGAAATGGAAGACGATAAATACGCTCTTCCAACATGTCCACGCACGTGGAATTGGAATACAACCTCATATATATGTGGCATCGGCTGTGCAAGAATGATGGCGCTCTTATAATCGTGAGTCAAACTGGTTATTAAGTCGTGACGATACTTTGGACGAAAAGGAGAGTAGAATATCATATTGGGACACTTTTTGTTTGCCATGAAAAGAGCGACAACTTTCGACACAGAGAAAGCTGCGATTACGATGCTTGAATCCATCAATGTAGACGAAGTGGAGTGAGCTGTTCGTGTGAGAAATGCAGCGGAGAAAGCCACCACATTGACGCCATTTGTATGGGAAGATGCACCTGATTTGACTCCAGTCAAACGCATTGTTGCAGTCAAGCCACCCAAATTAGATCTCATCAATTTCAAGCACGACCCACGGCCATCCATTGATGTGTGTGACGACTGCCACAAGGTCGGTAGTAAAAAGTAGCTGGTGTGTGGTATGGTATATATGTTGGTGAGTATAAGGTATGAGGGTGTAGTGTGTTGACTGTGTATATATATGGTGTATTTGATGTAAATTGGTGTGAATGTGGTATCTTTGTTGTCGTGGGGAGTGGAATATGCTTGGTGGTATGTGTTGTTGTGTCTCGGTTGTATGGTACCGTGTTGTGTGGGTGTATAGTATAGCGTCTACGTGGCCCAATTGGATAGGGCATCCGCCTACGAAGCGGGAGATTGCGGGTTCGAGTCCCGTCGTGGACTACACTTTTGCCCTCTTTTCACCACTCTCACTTTCCATCCACACTCTCCACCTCCTTCACTCGACTGTCTTTATATCACGACTTTTCTATCCCTTCGTCATCAGACAAACAATACAGACAACCGGCATTTTTCTCCACGAAAAACGTACCCACTCACCTCCCCAATCATCCGTCGCTCTGTTTCTTTTCGAAACACTCATTCCATATTGCCACGCCAAAGAAAATATACCATGTACCACAAGACGAAGTTTCGACCAGGCTCACACGAATGTCATTCGCTACCCGTTTCATTTCCTCTTCTCGAATGTCTAGACACATTTGGTCTCATCCAACGCCAATAGCACACATTGCATGCATACAATTGGAGGAACTGCAAAGCTGGAGAAACCATATCTTGAATCCAATACGTTGCGTGAGACTCGACCCATCATACTTTTGCCGATGGTGTGAAATGGAAGACGATAAATACGCTCTTCCAACATGTCCACGCACGTGGAATTGGAATACAACCTCATATATATGTGGCATCGGCTGTGCAAGAATGATGGCGCTCTTATAACGTGAGTCAAACTGGTTATTAAGTCGTGACGATACTTTGGACGAAAAGGAGAGTAGAATATCATATTGGGACACTTTTTGTTTGCCATGAAAAGAGCGACAACTTTCGACACAGAGAAAGCTGCGATTACGATGCTTGAATCCATCAATGTAGACGAAGTGGAGTGAGCTGTTCGTGTGAGAAATGCAGCGGAGAAAGCCACCACATTGACGCCATTTGTATGGGAAGATGCACCTGATTTGACTCCAGTCAAACGCATTGTTGCAGTCAAGCCACCCAAATTAGATCTCATCAATTCCAAGCACGACCCACGGCCATCCATTGATGTGTGTGACGACTGCCACAAGGTCGGTAGTAAAAAGTAGCTGGTGTGTGGTATGGTATATATGTTGGTGAGTATAAGGTATGAGGGTGTAGTGTGTTGACTGTGTATATATATGGTGTATTTGATGTAAATTGGTGTGAATGTGGTATCTTTGTTGTCGTGGGGAGTGGAATATGCTTGGTGTATGTGTTGTTGTGTCTCGTTGTATGGTACCGTGTTGTGTGGGTGTATAGTATAGCGTCTACGTGGCCCAATTGGATAGGGCATCCGCCTACGAAGCGGGAGATTGCGGGTTCGAGTCCGTCGTGGACTACACTTTTGCCCCTCTTTTTCACCACTCTCACTTTCCATCCACACTCTCCACCTCCTTCACTCGACTGTCTTTATATCACGACTTTTCTATCCCTTCGTCATCAGACAAACAATACAGACAACCGGCATTTTTCTCCACGAAAAACGTACCCACTCACCTCCCCAATCATCCGTCGCTCTGTTTTCTTTTTCGAAACACTCATTCCATATTGCCACGCCAAAGAAAATATACCATGTACCACAAGACGAGTTTCGACCAGGCTCACACGAATGTCATTCGCTACCCGTTTCATTTCCTCTTCTCGAATGTCTAGACACATTTGGTCTCATCCAACGCCAATAGCACACATTGCATGCATACAATTGGAGGAACTGCAAAGCTGGAGAAACCATATCTTGAATCCAATACGTTGCGTGAGACTCGACCCATCATACTTTTGCCGATGGTGTGAAATGGAAGACGATAAATACGCTCTTCCAACATGTCCACGCACGTGGAATTGGAATACAACCTCATATATATGTGGCATCGGCTGTGCAAGAATGATGGCGCTCTTATAATCGTGAGTCAAACTGGTTATTAAGTCGTGACGATACTTTGGACGAAAAGAGAGTAGAATAATCATATTGGGACACTTTTTGTTTGCCATGAAAAGAGCGACAACTTTCGACACAGAGAAAGCTGCGATTACGATGCTTGAATCCATCAATGTAGACGAAGTGGAGTGAGCTGTTCGTGTGAGAAATGCAGCGGAGAAAGCCACCACATTGACGCCATTTGTATGGAAGATGCACCTGATTTGACTCCAGTCAAACGCATTGTTGCAGTCAAGCCACCCAAATTAGATCTCATCATTTCCAAGCACGACCCACGGCCATCCATTGATGTGTGTGACGACTGCACAAGGTCGGTAGTAAAAAGTAGCTGGTGTGTGGTATGGTATATATGTTGGTGAGTATAAGGTATGAGGGTGTAGTGTGTTGACTGTGTATATATATGGTGTATTTGATGTAATTGGTGTGAATGTGGTATCTTTGTTGTCGTGGGGAGTGGAATATGCTTGGTGGTATGTGTTGTTGTGTCTCGGTTGTATGGTACCGTGTTTGTGGGTGTATAGTATAGCGTCTACGTGGCCCAATTGGATAGGGCATCCGCCTACGAAGCGGGAGATTGCGGGTTCGAGTCCCGTCGTGGACTACACTTTTGCCCTCTTTTTCACCACTCTCACTTTCCATCCACACTCTCCACTCCTTCACTCGACTGTCTTTATATCACGACTTTTTCTATCCCTTCGTCATCAGACAAACAATACAGACAACCGGCATTTTTCTCCACGAAAAACGTACCCACTCACCTCCCAATCATCCGTCGCTCTGTTTTCTTTTTCGAAACACTCATTCCATATTGCCACGCAAAGAAAATATACCATGTACCACAAGACGAGTTTCGACCAGGCTCACACGAATGTCATTCGCTAACCCGTTTCATTTCCTCTTCTCGAATGTCTAGACACATTTGGTCTCATCCAACGCCAATAGCACACATTGCATGCATACAATTGGAGGAACTGCAAAGCTGGAGAAACCATATCTTGAATCCAATACGTTGCGTGAGACTCGACCCATCATACTTTTGCCGATGGTGTGAAATGGAAGACGATAAATACGCTCTTCCAACATGTCCACGCACGTGGAATTGGAATACAACCTCATATATATGT
Source organism: Aphanomyces euteiches (assembly GCA_021527685.1). Classification (NCBI taxonomy): domain Eukaryota; phylum Oomycota; class Saprolegniomycetes; order Saprolegniales; family Verrucalvaceae; genus Aphanomyces; species Aphanomyces euteiches. The sequence goes on from JAJGMV010000293.1 coordinate 21,143, forward strand.
GGCATCGGCTGTGCAAGAATGATGGCGCTCTTATAATCGTGAGTCAAACTGGTTATTAAGTCGTGACGATACTTTGGACGAAAAGGAGAGTAGAATATCATATTGGGACACTTTTTGTTTGCCATGAAAAGAGCGACAACTTTCGACACAGAGAAAGCTGCGATTACGATGCTTGAATCCATCAATGTAGACGAAGTGGAGTGAGCTGTTCGTGTGAGAAATGCAGCGGAGAAAGCCACCACATTGACGCCATTTGTATGGGAAGATGCACCTGATTTGACTCCAGTCAAACGCATTGTTGCAGTCAAGCCACCCAAATTAGATCTCATCAATTTCCAAGCACGACCCACGGCCATCCATTGATGTGTGTGACGACTGCCACAAGGTCGGTAGTAAAAAGTAGCTGGTGTGTGGTATGGTATATATGTTGGTGAGTATAAGGTATGAGGGTGTAGTGTGTTGACTGTGTATATATATGGTGTATTTGATGTAAATTGGTGTGAATGTGGTATCTTTGTTGTCGTGGGGAGTGGAATATGCTTGGTGGTATGTGTTGTTGTGTCTCGGTTGTATGGTACCGTGTTGTGTGGGTGTATAGTATAGCGTCTACGTGGCCCAATTGGATAGGGCATCCGCCTACGAAGCGGGAGATTGCGGGTTCGAGTCCCGTCGTGGACTACACTTTTGCCCCTCTTTTTCACCACTCTCACTTTCCATCCACACTCTCCACCTCCTTCACTCGACTGTCTTTATATCACGACTTTTCTATCCCTTCGTCATCAGACAAACAATACAGACAACCGGCATTTTTCTCCACGAAAAACGTACCCACTCACCTCCCCAATCATCCGTCGCTCTGTTTTCTTTTTCGAAACACTCATTCCATATTGCCACGCCAAAGAAAATATACCATGTACCACAAGACGAGTTTCGACCAGGCTCACACGAATGTCATTCGCTACCCGTTTCATTTCCTCTTCTCGAATGTCTAGACACATTTGGTCTCATCCAACGCCAATAGCACACATTGCATGCATACAATTGGAGGAACTGCAAAGCTGGAGAAACCATATCTTGAATCCAATACGTTGCGTGAGACTCGACCCATCATACTTTTGCCGATGGTGTGAAATGGAAGACGATAAATACGCTCTTCCAACATGTCCACGCACGTGGAATTGGAATACAACCTCATATATATGTGGCATCGGCTGTGCAAGAATGATGGCGCTCTTATAATCGTGAGTCAAACTGGTTATTAAGTCGTGACGATACTTTGGACGAAAAGGAGAGTAGAATATCATATTGGGACACTTTTTGTTTGCCATGAAAAGAGCGACAACTTTCGACACAGAGAAAGCTGCGATTACGATGCTTGAATCCATCAATGTAGACGAAGTGGAGTGAGCTGTTCGTGTGAGAAATGCAGCGGAGAAAGCCACCACATTGACGCCATTTGTATGGGAAGATGCACCTGATTTGACTCCAGTCAAACGCATTGTTGCAGTCAAGCCACCCAAATTAGATCTCATCAATTTCCAAGCACGACCCACGGCCATCCATTGATGTGTGTGACGACTGCCACAAGGTCGGTAGTAAAAAGTAGCTGGTGTGTGGTATGGTATATATGTTGGTGAGTATAAGGTATGAGGGTGTAGTGTGTTGACTGTGTATATATATGGTGTATTTGATGTAAATTGGTGTGAATGTGGTATCTTTGTTGTCGTGGGGAGTGGAATATGCTTGGTGGTATGTGTTGTTGTGTCTCGGTTGTATGGTACCGTGTTGTGTGGGTGTATAGTATAGCGTCTACGTGGCCCAATTGGATAGGGCATCCGCCTACGAAGCGGGAGATTGCGGGTTCGAGTCCCGTCGTGGACTACACTTTTGCCCCTCTTTTTCACCACTCTCACTTTCCATCCACACTCTCCACCTCCTTCACTCGACTGTCTTTATATCACGACTTTTCTATCCCTTCGTCATCAGACAAACAATACAGACAACCGGCATTTTTCTCCACGAAAAACGTACCCACTCACCTCCCCAATCATCCGTCGCTCTGTTTTCTTTTTCGAAACACTCATTCCATATTGCCACGCCAAAGAAAATATACCATGTACCACAAGACGAGTTTCGACCAGGCTCACACGAATGTCATTCGCTACCCGTTTCATTTCCTCTTCTCGAATGTCTAGACACATTTGGTCTCATCCAACGCCAATAGCACACATTGCATGCATACAATTGGAGGAACTGCAAAGCTGGAGAAACCATATCTTGAATCCAATACGTTGCGTGAGACTCGACCCATCATACTTTTGCCGATGGTGTGAAATGGAAGACGATAAATACGCTCTTCCAACATGTCCACGCACGTGGAATTGGAATACAACCTCATATATATGTGGCATCGGCTGTGCAAGAATGATGGCGCTCTTATAATCGTGAGTCAAACTGGTTATTAAGTCGTGACGATACTTTGGACGAAAAGGAGAGTAGAATATCATATTGGGACACTTTTTGTTTGCCATGAAAAGAGCGACAACTTTCGACACAGAGAAAGCTGCGATTACGATGCTTGAATCCATCAATGTAGACGAAGTGGAGTGAGCTGTTCGTGTGAGAAATGCAGCGGAGAAAGCCACCACATTGACGCCATTTGTATGGGAAGATGCACCTGATTTGACTCCAGTCAAACGCATTGTTGCAGTCAAGCCACCCAAATTAGATCTCATCAATTTCCAAGCACGACCCACGGCCATCCATTGATGTGTGTGACGACTGCCACAAGGTCGGTAGTAAAAAGTAGCTGGTGTGTGGTATGGTATATATGTTGGTGAGTATAAGGTATGAGGGTGTAGTGTGTTGACTGTGTATATATATGGTGTATTTGATGTAAATTGGTGTGAATGTGGTATCTTTGTTGTCGTGGGGAGTGGAATATGCTTGGTGGTATGTGTTGTTGTGTCTCGGTTGTATGGTACCGTGTTGTGTGGGTGTATAGTATAGCGTCTACGTGGCCCAATTGGATAGGGCATCCGCCTACGAAGCGGGAGATTGCGGGTTCGAGTCCCGTCGTGGACTACACTTTTGCCCCTCTTTTTCACCACTCTCACTTTCCATCCACACTCTCCACCTCCTTCACTCGACTGTCTTTATATCACGACTTTTCTATCCCTTCGTCATCAGACAAACAATACAGACAACCGGCATTTTTCTCCACGAAAAACGTACCCACTCACCTCCCCAATCATCCGTCGCTCTGTTTTCTTTTTCGAAACACTCATTCCATATTGCCACGCCAAAGAAAATATACCATGTACCACAAGACGAGTTTCGACCAGGCTCACACGAATGTCATTCGCTACCCGTTTCATTTCCTCTTCTCGAATGTCTAGACACATTTGGTCTCATCCAACGCCAATAGCACACATTGCATGCATACAATTGGAGGAACTGCAAAGCTGGAGAAACCATATCTTGAATCCAATACGTTGCGTGAGACTCGACCCATCATACTTTTGCCGATGGTGTGAAATGGAAGACGATAAATACGCTCTTCCAACATGTCCACGCACGTGGAATTGGAATACAACCTCATATATATGTGGCATCGGCTGTGCAAGAATGATGGCGCTCTTATAATCGTGAGTCAAACTGGTTATTAAGTCGTGACGATACTTTGGACGAAAAGGAGAGTAGAATATCATATTGGGACACTTTTTGTTTGCCATGAAAAGAGCGACAACTTTCGACACAGAGAAAGCTGCGATTACGATGCTTGAATCCATCAATGTAGACGAAGTGGAGTGAGCTGTTCGTGTGAGAAATGCAGCGGAGAAAGCCACCACATTGACGCCATTTGTATGGGAAGATGCACCTGATTTGACTCCAGTCAAACGCATTGTTGCAGTCAAGCCACCCAAATTAGATCTCATCAATTTCCAAGCACGACCCACGGCCATCCATTGATGTGTGTGACGACTGCCACAAGGTCGGTAGTAAAAAGTAGCTGGTGTGTGGTATGGTATATATGTTGGTGAGTATAAGGTATGAGGGTGTAGTGTGTTGACTGTGTATATATATGGTGTATTTGATGTAAATTGGTGTGAATGTGGTATCTTTGTTGTCGTGGGGAGTGGAATATGCTTGGTGGTATGTGTTGTTGTGTCTCGGTTGTATGGTACCGTGTTGTGTGGGTGTATAGTATAGCGTCTACGTGGCCCAATTGGATAGGGCATCCGCCTACGAAGCGGGAGATTGCGGGTTCGAGTCCCGTCGTGGACTACACTTTTGCCCCTCTTTTTCACCACTCTCACTTTCCATCCACACTCTCCACCTCCTTCACTCGACTGTCTTTATATCACGACTTTTCTATCCCTTCGTCATCAGACAAACAATACAGACAACCGGCATTTTTCTCCACGAAAAACGTACCCACTCACCTCCCCAATCATCCGTCGCTCTGTTTTCTTTTTCGAAACACTCATTCCATATTGCCACGCCAAAGAAAATATACCATGTACCACAAGACGAGTTTCGACCAGGCTCACACGAATGTCATTCGCTACCCGTTTCATTTCCTCTTCTCGAATGTCTAGACACATTTGGTCTCATCCAACGCCAATAGCACACATTGCATGCATACAATTGGAGGAACTGCAAAGCTGGAGAAACCATATCTTGAATCCAATACGTTGCGTGAGACTCGACCCATCATACTTTTGCCGATGGTGTGAAATGGAAGACGATAAATACGCTCTTCCAACATGTCCACGCACGTGGAATTGGAATACAACCTCATATATATGTGGCATCGGCTGTGCAAGAATGATGGCGCTCTTATAATCGTGAGTCAAACTGGTTATTAAGTCGTGACGATACTTTGGACGAAAAGGAGAGTAGAATATCATATTGGGACACTTTTTGTTTGCCATGAAAAGAGCGACAACTTTCGACACAGAGAAAGCTGCGATTACGATGCTTGAATCCATCAATGTAGACGAAGTGGAGTGAGCTGTTCGTGTGAGAAATGCAGCGGAGAAAGCCACCACATTGACGCCATTTGTATGGGAAGATGCACCTGATTTGACTCCAGTCAAACGCATTGTTGCAGTCAAGCCACCCAAATTAGATCTCATCAATTTCCAAGCACGACCCACGGCCATCCATTGATGTGTGTGACGACTGCCACAAGGTCGGTAGTAAAAAGTAGCTGGTGTGTGGTATGGTATATATGTTGGTGAGTATAAGGTATGAGGGTGTAGTGTGTTGACTGTGTATATATATGGTGTATTTGATGTAAATTGGTGTGAATGTGGTATCTTTGTTGTCGTGGGGAGTGGAATATGCTTGGTGGTATGTGTTGTTGTGTCTCGGTTGTATGGTACCGTGTTGTGTGGGTGTATAGTATAGCGTCTACGTGGCCCAATTGGATAGGGCATCCGCCTACGAAGCGGGAGATTGCGGGTTCGAGTCCCGTCGTGGACTACACTTTTGCCCTCTTTTTCACCACTCTCACTTTCCATCCACACTCTCCACCTCCTTCACTCGACTGTCTTTATATCACGACTTTTCTATCCCTTCGTCATCAGACAAACAATACAGACAACCGGCATTTTTCTCCACGAAAAACGTACCCACTCACCTCCCCAATCATCCGTCGCTCTGTTTTCTTTTTCGAAACACTCATTCCATATTGCCACGCCAAAGAAAATATACCATGTACCACAAGACGAGTTTCGACCAGGCTCACACGAATGTCATTCGCTACCCGTTTCATTTCCTCTTCTCGAATGTCTAGACACATTTGGTCTCATCCAACGCCAATAGCACACATTGCATGCATACAATTGGAGGAACTGCAAAGCTGGAGAAACCATATCTTGAATCCAATACGTTGCGTGAGACTCGACCCATCATACTTTTGCCGATGGTGTGAAATGGAAGACGATAAATACGCTCTTCCAACATGTCCACGCACGTGGAATTGGAATACAACCTCATATATATGTGGCATCGGCTGTGCAAGAATGATGGCGCTCTTATAATCGTGAGTCAAACTGGTTATTAAGTCGTGACGATACTTTGGACGAAAAGGGAGTAGAATATCATATTGGGACACTTTTTTGCCATGAAAAGAAGCGACAACTTTCGACACAGAGAAAGCTGCGATTACGATGCTTGAATCCATCAATGTAGACGAAGTGGAGTGAGCTGTTCGTGTGAGAATGCAGCGGAGAAAGCCACCACATTGACGCCATTTGTATGGGAAGATGCACCTGATTTGACTCCAGTCAAACGCATTGTTGCAGTCAAGCCACCCAAATTAGATCTCATCAATTTCCAAGCACGACCCACGGCCATCCATTGATGTGTGTGACGACTGCCACAAGGTCGGTAGTAAAAAGTAGCTGGTGTGTGGTATGGTATATATGTTGGTGAGTATAAGGTATGAGGGTGTAGTGTGTTGACTGTGTATATATATGGTGTATTTGATGTAAATTGGTGTGAATGTGGTATCTTGTTGTCGTGGGGAGTGGAATATGCTTGGTGGTATGTGTTGTTGTGTCTCGGTTGTATGGTACCGTGTTGTGTGGGTGTATAGTATAGCGTCTACGTGGCCCAATTGGATAGGGCATCCGCCTACGAAGCGGAGATTGCGGGTTCGAGTCCCGTCGTGGACTACACTTTTGCCCCTCTTTTTCACCACTCTCACTTTCCATCCACACTCTCCACCTCCTTCACTCGACTGTCTTTATATCACGACTTTTCTATCCCTTCGTCATCAGACAAACAATACAGACAACCGGCATTTTTCTCCACGAAAAACGTACCCACTCACCTCCCCAATCATCCGTCGCTCTGTTTTTCTTTTCGAAACACTCATTCCATATTGCCACGCCAAAGAAAATATACCATGTACCACAAGACGAGTTTCGACCAGGCTCACACGAATGTCATTCGCTACCCGTTTCATTTCCTCTTCTCGAATGTCTAGACACATTTGGTCTCATCCAACGCCAATAGCACACATTGCATGCATACAATTGAGGAACTGCAAAGCTGGAGAAACCATATCTTGAATCCAATACGTTGCGTGAGACTCGACCCATCATACTTTTGCCGATGGTGTGAAATGGAAGACGATAAATACGCTCTTCCAAACATGTCCACGCACGTGGAATTGGAATACAACCTCATATATATGTGGCATCGGCTGTGCAAGAATGATGGCGCTCTT